>JADDOH010010447.1:0-52992 GCA_016648135.1 Agrypnia vestita
CCCCCCCCCCCCCCCCCCCCCCCCCCCCCCCCCCCCCCCCCCCCCCCCCCCCCCCACCACCCCACCCCCCCCCCCCCCCCCCCCCCCCCCCCCCCCCCCCCCCCCCCCCCCCCCCCCCCCCCCCCCCCCCCCCCCCCCCCCCCCCCCCCCCCCCCCCCCCCCCCCCCCCCCCCCCCCCCCCCCCCCCCCCCCCCCCCCCCCTCCCCCCCCCCCCACCCCCCCCCCCCCCCCCCCCCCCCCCCCCCCCCCCCCCCCCCCCCCCCCCCCCCCCCCCCCCCCCCCCCCCCCCCCCCCCCCCCCCCCCCCACCCCCCCCCCACACCCCCCCCCCCCCCCCCCCCCCCCCCCCCCCCCCCCCCCCCCCCCCCCCCCCCCCCCCCCCCCCCCCCCCCCCCCCCCCCCCCCCCCCCCCGCCACCCCCCCCCCCCCCCCCCCCCCCCCCCCCCCCCCCCCCCCCCCCCCCCCCCCCCCCCCCCCCCCCCCCCCCCCCGCCCCCCCCCCCCCCCCCCCCCCCCCCCCCCCCCCCCCCCCCCCCCCCCCCCCCCCCCCCCCCCCCCCCCCCCCCCCCCCCCCCCCCCCCCCCCCCCCCCCCCCCCCCCCCCCCCCCGCCCCCCCCCCCCCCCCCCCCCCCCCCCCCCCCCCCCCCCCCCCCGCCCCCCCCCCCCCCCCCCCCCCCCCCCCCCCCCCCCCCCCCCCGCCCCCCCCCCCCCCCCCCCCCCCCCCCCCCCCCCCCCCCCCCCCCCCCCCCCCCCCCCCCCCCCCCCCCCCCCCTCCCCCACCCCCCCCCCCCCCCCCCCCCCCCCCCCCCCCCCCCCCCCCCCCCCCCCCCCCCCCCCCCCCCCCCCCCCCCCCCCCCCCCCCCCCCCCCCCCCCCCCCCCCACCCACCCCACCCCCCCCCCCCCCCCCCCCCCCCCCCCCCCCCCCCCCCCCCCCCCCCCCCCCCCCCCCCCCCCCCCCCCCCCCCCCCCCCCCCCCCCCCCCCCCCCCCCCCCCCCCCCCCCCCCCCACTCCCAAACCCCCCGCCCCCCCTCGCCAGCCCCCCGCCCGCCACACGCCCCCTCCGGCCCCCCCCCCCGCGCCCCCCTCCCACCAACCCGCACCCCAACCTCGCCACCCCCCCCCCACGCCCCCCCCCCCACCCCCCTCCAAACGGCAAAATTACATCCCACAATGAATCCTCCATTTGGCATGCGATGATTGGAGGTCTGTAGTACATTAATATTTCATTAGAAGATCGTGCTATGGCGGGCGGACACAGACCGCTCCCAATCGTGCTTAGTGGGGTAAATCAATGCGTCTTCAATTCAATCCAACAGCATCGTTTCTGTAATTGGAACTTCCTGTGAATGTGTATTGTATTCATGGCACTGCGTCTTGTGTCGCCTAATATACCACAAGCATTAATTGCACCCGACACAGGACTACGGCGCACAGTGGTCGGAAAAGATAATCTGAGCGAGCGAAATTATTTTAGTGATTATTTGTATTCTATACCCATTAAATAATAATAATAAACCAATTTAAAGATATAAAAAATAATATAAATGTAGTATTGAAAACTTGATTATACCACCTAACCACACTTTATATTTAATTCTAAACTTGTCTTTATGACGTCCACAATTTATCCACTTTCGACGTATTCGTCCACAACAATTTAACAAAGTTTTTTTTATTATATCTTGTATTAATCGCCCTTAAAACAGCTTTTTTTACTTCCTTTAGAAAAGTCTCGCTCCTTTAACCATACTCCAAACAGTTTTTTCCTTGGGAAAAAACTGTTTGGAGAAAAAAAGAAAAAACTCCAAACAGTTTTTTCCTTCCGAGAGCTGGAAAATAAATAAATTCTGAATACAGGCGCATCGACGTGCACTCCGATTGATTTTGAATCTTTAGCCAAGGTATTATAGAATACTAGAATAGAATATATATACTAAGAATAGTTTACAACAATTAGACTCAATACAGGTCAATCCCAGTTTTGGCAGTTTAAGGCATGCAGTAAAAATTTACGATATTTTGTTAAAAATAAATCGTGGCTTTGTAGAGTATTAATTGAATAAAAATGTCGATTATATTAAAAAACAGTTACCTAAGTTTATCGAATCTATAGTTCGAAGAACAAAATTTAAAAATATAAACACACCACTTTGGTACAAACACTCGTATCCGACTGACAATAACTCAACCTTATTTTTTTGCAACAACATGTCACTACCTGCTCGACTGGACACGAGGGGTTTACTCTAGGTAATTAAATATTAGTGTGGACTTTATTACGCAAGGAACTTAGTTTATGTCGCTGCATATATTTTATTTTTATTACGACTTTCGTTTTTTTGAATTTTGCGCGCTCAGAATCTAATTTCCAACCTTTGTGCGGCGTACAGTAACACCTGAGAGCAGGTACTTTATGCATGAATAGGGAACTATTCGTATATTATTGAACTAATTAATTTGATTTCCCACCCCTTGCAGAATGCATAATGTGATGTAATAGGTACCCGATAAATTTGCATAATTGATGTCACGCCTCGATAATGAAATGCCTGTTTAATATTATTAAAGGCTGGCGCACTTTCAAATATCATTAATACACCGGCCAGTTGCTTTGTGGCGCAAAATAATTATTTTAATATTTTAGCAATCTAAATTGTATACCTACTACGCACGATGTATTTTGTCATGATTGTAGTTAGACAAGTGATCGTGAACAGAATATGGAAACACCCTGGGAAAATTGGTGGTCACTGGGAATATAACGGGATGGACAAGGAGAGCTTTATATTTAACAAGCGAGATCAAGTCCAAAATGAGAGCAAAGCCTCACAATTCATCGCTCTGCATAGGATGTAGGATCACAAAGTGCAAAGGAAATCAATTTGCGCTGCTAAAACAGAGTTTTGTGCAAAAGACTTTTTGTTTATCTGTCCAACAATTTTTATACATTAGCGCGTACCCTTATACATTTCGATACCTAAATCAAGAAGTATGACATAAGTTTTAGATACCTTGAGACCTTGAACCTTTCACACTGTAATACCAACTCCCGGCAAAACTCTTTTATATATCGCTCATTTTATTTGTTAAACTCTATATTCAGCGACTTGGATCTTTTCAATTCATCAATGTATGAATTTAAAACTCTTGGATATTCACCTCAGTCATAAACATTTTTTTTCCTCTTCTTTAATCCATCTTCTTTCTTTTGAACAGACTTCATATTTGTAAATTTTATATTGCATTTTTCTTTAATTCACATATTTTCTTTTGTTCAGAAATCGTATATATATATATATATATATGTAGATGTGTTGATCAGATATCTTTATGCTATAAATATATCTTTTGCACTTCTTTTTATTCTTATCTCTTCTCCTTTTTACTAAGTACATTAGTCTTTTCCTATCCATTCCTTATTCCCCTTTTACCTTCAATTCTTTACTCTCATAGTTTGTCCTCTTCACTTTTTTTGTTTTTTTTTGTATAACTCAAGTTATTGTTGGTATAATACATGACATGTTAATTCTGTGGAAACTTGTAAGATGGTCTCTATACTGTTCAATAATCATGTGTAATCTTATTTTATATGTATTGTTTGTTTCCTGTGAATAAATAAAATAAATATAATAAAAATAAAATTTCGTTAGAAATGTTTAACAGTAACAGTCAACTCAAAAATCAACTACGCTTGAAACTAGCCCGCATTACCAGCATTCGATTTGATAGAAAGACTCGACACTAGGGCATGAAAATGTATCGAAAAATATCAATCAGTCTGTAAATCTCTGATCTTAATACCAGTTTGTCAATTATTAAAAAGGTATTCAAAAGTGTGTAAAAATATATAATATAGTATTACGATATTGAAGAAAAAAATGAAGAAAAAACATTAGAGATTACTGATTACTCAGCATTTTCTAAATGAAATCGGATATTTTCAAATGTTATTAATAAGAACAGAGGTTGATGTGTTACCCGATCCATTTATTATCTATTTAATATAAATACACCTTATTTATATCGAAGAGTAATAATAAAGTCGATGTTTATGTTCAGAATGAAAACGTAATATTTATTTATTTTAAAATAATAAACTATACAGCAATACTATTAAATTTAGATATTGTTTCAAATCGCTTACCCGATAGATTTTTATAAAACAATTTTAATAATTTATGAAATTATTATGACGAAATGTTCATTTAGTTTAGTGCAATAGCACTTCACAAAACTTCAGAGAATACTAAAAAGTATTGACAAAAGACATCATAGACGAAAATAGATGACTGTAACCATCATCATGACCATGACCATGACCACAACATGACCATGACCATGACCACAACATGATCATGACCATGACCATGACTGTAACTATAATTATGACCATGGCCATAAACAGGACCATCATCATGACTATGACTATACTATGACATTACCATGAATATACTAAAAAGTATTGATGAATGACATAATGGACGCCAAAAGATGAATATTCTTCTTCTTCATCAGCCTTCATCTCTCCACTGCTGGATATAGGCCTCTTCCATACCCTTTCATCCTTCCTTGGTATTTGCTAATTGTAGCCATTTCTTTCCCCCCACAGCGGCTATATCGTCGGCCCATCTCTTTTGAGGTCTTCCGATGCCTCTTTTATTCCCCCAATAATAAATAAAAAAAATAGATGAATAATAATCATTAAAGTATAATAAATAAAAAATAATCATGAGTAGCTTGTTGTTCTTGTGGTTAGGACTTTCGCCTCGTGATCCAAAGATCGCAGGTTCGAATCTCATTCCAGACCAGCAAGTTCATTCTATTTTCATAACACAAGCGTTTAGCTTAATTTGAAAATAGTAAAAATATTGATTTTATACGTATTCCATGTTCGCATCTCTATTAAAAAAAAAGACTGTAAGATTGACAAATGATTTTTCCGTTACTTAGTCTCGGTCTGAAAAACTCTACAACAGAAGAGGGAAAAAGAATGCCGAGAAACAAAATAAGAGTCCAAAAAGGCGAAGGAATACTATTTACAAGAAAAGTGTATAAAAATAAACAGAAATATTTAACAGGGGAAACTAGAGACAGCATACTCAAATAAAAAATATTTTCAATGATAAAACTAAAACAAAAGGTATACAAGACCAAAACGGAAAACTCCTTTTCGAAGACGAATAAATTGTACGAAGATGGAAAGCATATCTGGAAGAACTCTACAAAGGAGAGAATATAATTACAGAGACTGATGCTGTTGAAACAGAACCGGATCCAGAAAACAATGGAGATGCTATTTTGAGAAGTGAATTTGACACTGCCATCTCAAGATTGAAAGATAATAAAACACCAGGAATAGATAATATTTCATCAGAATTGCTTAAAAATGTAGGCAGCGGCACAATTGATACACTATGTCTTCAAAATATATAACACAGGAGAAACACCTAAGGATATCACTAAATGCTTAATAAAAACACTACCAAAGAAACCTGGGACAACTAAATGCGAGCAGCACAGAACGTTAAGTCTGATATCCAATGCATCAAAGGTAATGAAAAACATAATTATGAAAAGAGCGGAAACGAAGATTGAAAGTGTACTTTCCGACGATCAATTTAGCTTTAGAAGAGGAACAGGCACAAGGGACGCAATTCTTAGTCTAAGACTTATTCTATAAAAACGAATAAGGAAAAACAATGACACACACGTGGCTTTTATAGACCTGGAAAAAGCCTTCGACAAGGTAGACTGTAAGTAGCTTTTTAAAGTACTCAACAAAATAGGGCTAAACTTCAAAGATAGACGCACAATATGGAGCTTACATAAAAATGAAACCGCTGTAATAATATATGGAGACAACAGTGCGGAGGCAAGTATTGGCCACTGAGTAAGACAAAGTTGCTCGATGTCACCAGCATTGTTCAATTGCTACATACAACAGGCTATCGAGGTGAGAGAAGAAATTAGATATTGGCCCGGCGTGAGAATCCAAGGACAAAAAATTAGATGTGCCGACGATACTGCGGAATCGGAACAAGAATTGAACGAGGCTCTGAGAAAGATGGAAATAGTTATGTCAGATAAATACAACATGAAAATAAACAAAGACAAAACAAAGTGCATGGTGGTTGGAAGAGAAGAGGTGTCGACAAATTGTTGATTTGAGTGGCATCGCTATCAAACAAGTGAAAGAATTCACATATTTGGGTAGCAAAACTTCCCAAGATGGCCGCTCAGGCTGACATCATAAGCAGAATACAACACACAAGAGTTGCCTTCAACAAAAAATCCAAAATTCTTGAATCCCCCAACATAGATTTAAAGGTTCGGAAAAATTTGATTAAAATTCTTGTCTGGAGTGTGATGATATATAACAGCGAAACATGGACCATCGACCAAAGCATGTCCGGGAGGCTAGCGGCCTTTGAGATGTGGTTCTACAGGCGCGTGGCGAGGATCCATTGATCAGAACATATCTGAAACGACGGGTGTTGAGCAGATAGGCCATAATATAAGGCATCCGGGCCTGCTTTTAACCATCGTCGAGGGAAATGTTGAGGGTAACAATCGTAGAGGCCGCCCGAGATTAAGCTACGTTGTCTAGATTATCGGACGTGTGTGCGCTATAGCATCTACCAAGAAATGAAGAGGCTGGAAGGTGACAGAGGGGAATGGAGAAAGCTAGTGCTTGTTGCAGACCAATCCTAGGATTGCGATCTACAAAAAAAGTCTCGGATCCCCAATGCACATGCACGCATTGTACTCCACCGGAGAAAACCATACAATAATATACTCCAGCTTTTCCTAATATCATCGTATATTATCTAATACATTAAAAAGAGAATAATAAAACATAGAAAAGTATTTAGCGGTAATTTGGTAATGGAATTTAGCCATATTTGCCGGTAAATCGGTTTACTGAAAACCAGAAATGCATGCTACACTCGACACGTGTAGTTCAAAATTAACCCAAAAATCATTAAAATATAATATTTATTCTGAAAATATATTAATTATTTGTTAAATTATATATTTTTTTATTATCTTAAAAGGAGTTTCAAAATCACCTAACGCATAACTTTATATCCAAATATTCAGATGGGCATTTAACACATTTTTGATGTGTTAAATATGAGCGCGCGCGGTGATAGAGTTGGCCGTCAGATGGTACCAACCCATTTTTCATTACTTTGATACTTTGTATGTCTTTTCGTTAAAAAATATTTTAACTGCTACAGGGATTCGAAACAACGGACTTCCATTCTATATCCGGGGATGGCGCTTTATCCAATTTCGCCACGGCAGCGGAATTCTGGTAGGTTAACAAAAAAATTTCGACCTTATAATACGTAGTCTCTTTTTAATTCATTAACATTTTTAAAGCAATCCGGATTGAATATTTTTCTTATGACTAAATTCTTAAATATTATAGTATGCTGTTTTATCGACATCGCCAAAATTCTTTAATGTCAGTTCACAGTGCGGCAAAATACAATAACAAAAAAATGCGCATACATTTCTTTACATGTATTTACTAATAAATAAATATTAATATTTTAATATAAATGCATTTCTAAATGAATTTTTAATAGTAAGTGTCTGGAAAAAGTGCAGATCCTCGATAACAAATGCAAGTGAGTAATAATGAATAATTAGTCGAATAAATATTTCCATATTTAGCCTTTTTAAATTTTGAAGTTAATTTCTGTCGCTGCTCAATTGTGAGATGTCAAATGTTACACATCATATGCGACTACTGTAAGACTCGCTCGTTTTTTTTTCATACATTGTCTCTTTATGTCGTCTCCCTTTATGTCAGTCATGTTTTTAAAATATCAATATTAATCAACAATGAGTGATTAATTAAAAACATGCCGAAAGAAGTGAGATGAGGGACAATATCAAAAATATAATAAATAATAAATTTAAAACATTAACAGGGCGTAAAAGAACAATGGTACACGGATTAAATGTAAAATTCTTGTTTACAGGGTAACTTGCCAGGTGTCCCTTTGATGCAAACTTCGTGTAGGCACAGCGGACAACTAATAAATTATTACCGCTATAAAAGCCGCCGCGTTCAAAAGAATACTTTTTTTAAATTTTGTCATCTTTGCTGTCGTTTTAAAACGTCAAAATAATGATGATAAATGAAAAATTTTAAAACTATTTTATTAATTTATACAATAAATAATATAGGATGTTTTATTTAGAGGTACGGAACTTTGAAATTAATTGAAACACTTAAAAATCGTGGTAGTTGGCATGATATGAGCTTTATGGGAAAAATAATTTTGTCATTAGTATTTAAATATAGGTTGTTTTTTTCATTTGTTTGTTTTTCTAATTGGCAACATTTTTTCCAGCGATTTGATGATTTATATGATGAATATATCAGTATTCTTGGTCTTGAGACAAGGCATACCGGATATATTAAATGATCATAGATTTCAAAAATATTGCAAGAAAAGTGTGAGGTAGGGTAAATTAGTGGTAACACTTTAAACAGTTTGTTTTTTTTCTTTTTTTGAGAACGTCAAAAGGTCCACGAACTTTTGGTCCAACGACAAAATTTCCATGGAAACTTGGTCCAAATACAAAATGTCGACAGAAAAAATCCTAAGCTACAAGATTCTTTATATTATCCCAATAATAATTTTTTTTCGGTCTTCCCGTAACTGCCTTTAACGTCTGTAACTTGTTACTTAAAACTTTTTATTAATAATAAATAAAAACTTATTCTTCAGGAACCGACATGTAAGCGTACGTAATTTTTGACGGGCTACAGCTAGTAACCATATAAAACCATTGGGTCTCGCAAAATCCATGTGGTTCTTGCACCTGACATTCACCACTCAAGAATGGCGGTAGGCCGACAGTTATAATTTTTCAACAATGTTTTTTTCATAGGGCGTATGGTTCTCATATTTTACAGTTGTCAAATGAGTTTGACAATTTTAATTTACCAAGAAGATGATGATATGTTTGGAGGTGATGGAAGATGCGACAATGTGACCGCGGGAGTATATGGGGTGGCAGGCCATTAAAGATTATACGCTTTTATCTTGCATATAATATTGTAACGAGGTGATTAAATCGCAAAACATGAAGAAAATTCATGAGGCATCGCGAAACTATTTCTTTTATATAAAAAAAAATGTATAAAAAGTCTCAGCGAGTGCCATGTGGAACAGTCATTACTGACGTTTGACAAGTGCGACACAGAAACGCGAATAACCAGCGATAAAAGCAGTGCGACCAGCACGTGTTAACCGAGTGACAGATATCGGAATATTCTCGAAAGTGATAGATGCGATTGAAACAGCGCAATAAAAAGTGTTCCACGGACGAGTAACTAGAAATAACTGGTGAAATTTATTAGTTGGACACTAAGTTTTTGAAATATTCCAGAAATATTGCTATAGTTGTCACGAATTTAACTATAACAGTGCTATGGTTAAATTCGTGACAACAAGTTTATCCGGATACTGGACTCCTCTTCCTCAGTGTGGAGGGCTAGGATATCACAGTTATGATGATCAAAACGTTGCTCACATGCCCACGGGTTCTATTTAGCATTTGGTTTAACATGTATGGTTACAAATACCTAATTATTTCATCCGCTAATAAATCTATCGAAAATTAATCTTAAATATAAGTAAACTGCTTGCGGTTGAACTCGACGAACTACTCATGAATCACGATAGAAAACAGAATATTAAGCAGCAGTATGGTACAAAGCTAATATTAGGAAACTTTGGAATACAAATAGATCCTGGGGGTCTTAAACTCGAATAGAAGCGCCACTTTCACTATCTGTCAACCTGTCCTCAGTTGCTAGAGAGGGAAATTGTTTCACAACCATGGTTAGCCTACTTGCTCAAGTTCAGATAATGATTTCGCGACTAATCAGAAAACTTTGAAATAGATAGACATCATGCAAAGTTCTCTGAAGAACATCGAAAGTTGAAATTAAATTTACTTACAGATATTGTGTTGGGATATTGGGTTGAGTATGTAATGTATTGTTTTATTATAACCTATTATGTACCTAATATTCTGTAAGTGTCTCAATAATTTCACTATAACTATAAATATAGCTATAAGTATAACTATAACTATAACTATAACTATAACTATAACTATAACTGTAACTGTAACTGTAACTGTAACTATAACTATAACTATAACTATAACTATAACTATAACTATAACTATAACTATAACTATAACTATAACTATAACTATAACTATAACTATAACTATAACTATAACTATAACAATAACTATAACTATAACTATAACTATAACTATAACCATGACCAAGACCGTGACCAAGACCATGACCAAGACCATGACCCAGACCATGACCAAGACCATGACCAAGACCATGACCAAGACCATGACCAAGACCATGACCAAGACCATGACCAAGACCATGACCAAGACCAAGACCATGACCAAGACCATGACCAAGACCATGACCAAGACCATGACCAAGACCATGACCAAGACCATGACCAAGACCATGACCAAGACCATGACCAAGACCATGACCAAGACCATGACCAAGACCATGACCAAGACCATGACCAAGACCATGACCAAGACCGTGACCAAGACCGTGACCAAGACCGTGACCAAGACCGTGACCAAGACCAAGACCATGACCAAGACCATGACCAAGACCATGACCAAGACCATGACCAAGACCATGACCAAGACCATGACCAAGACCATGACCAAGACCATGACCAAGACCATGACCAAGACCAAGACCAAGACCATGACCAAGACCATGACCAAGACCATGACCAAGACCATGACCAAGACCATGACCAAGACCATGACCAAGACCAAGACCATGACCAAGACCATGACCAAGACCATGACCAAGACCATGACCAAGACCATGACCAAGACCATGACCAAGACCATGACCAAGACCATGACCAAGACCATGACCAAGACCATGACCAAGACCATGACCAAGACCATGACCAAGACCATGACCAAGTCCATGTAGTGCATTACTGTTCATTTTAAAAAAATATATTTTTACTGCCTAATTTTATTTATTACCATAAAACATGTTTTCATCACTGTTATTTATTATCACTGATTTTATTAAATATTTTTGGTATGACATATTTAAGTATTCTTTGTCCATACTTATTTATGACCTTCGGTATTCGTAGTCCTTCTTTAACCGTAAATCTGGTACTATGTTTATTAATCAATCTATTCTTTTATATGTTCCATCTTCATGATATCGTGTAATTAGTTAAGGTACATTTCAAATGTTTTAAATTTAATAAATAAGAAAATGATAGCAAAAACAAATAGATACAAAAACGTGACAAAATATACATTTCCAATTAATATTTAGTTTTACTAGTGAATTTTATAGCTAAAAATAATTAACACTGTGAATATTGTAGACTACAAAAGAAAGTAAGGATGTTCAACATTTACATTAAATCAATATAGTTTTATTATTTCACATTTTGATCACAGGAAACTAACGAACTAATTAAAAGTTAATTTTAATCAAAATGTTTTGTAAATCATCGTTGAACACTCTCAACAAAACAGAACAAAACTCAAAACTATTGTACTATTCCACTCTTGTTAATGAGCGCTCGAGTTCCACAATCCATCGATCTGTATCCCAATTAATTAGGAATCGTAGAAGTTAAAAATGTTTAATGAAAGGAAAACAGTACGCTCAAGAATATCACGGAGTACCTTCCTTAAAATTCTTGAAGTATGCTTTGTTTTGTGATCGCCACGCGCGGACCACGCAATGATTTTGATTGGTCAGGTCTAGCACCCGATGTGTTCTGCGCCAACCGCTAGCCAAGATTCAAATTTTTAAAAATCCGCCCAGTGACAGTTGAAAAGCGTGACGGTGTCCTTTTTTCGGTGAGAACCGGCATTCTACTTCGTGTATTCAAGTTCAGTTCAACTTAGCCTTCCGGAAGAGATAGACCAACTGTTCCGGATTCGACAAAGCCAGGATAATTGCGGATTGAATCGGCACTCGACGTACCAGGAAAACTGCAAGTACAATTTGTCCACTGCGTTATAGTTAGCTTTGGCCCAGTGTATCTCGGGTGTCAAAATATTATCAATCATTATCGGCGGAGTGATACCCGACCCGCGTGCGATGGTGGCGATCCGTCCGTCATCGTTTTTCCGTCCGTCAATGTTTTGATACAGTCGTATCATCAGATACAATGTTTTGATACAGTCGTATCATCAGATACGTCTGTATCAAAACATTGACTCAAATCAATCATATCAAAACGACTCGTAATGAAACAATATTTAAGAGCACAAATTATCAAAGAAATTCAAATTTAGAATTAGCAATCACAATTGATCGGGCACTACGGTGTCTGAATTCCCTGAATCGGTCGGTGCAGGCAATATCATCTCTGAACACCAGGTGTGCCTCGGTTAGGCACTATGGTATCTGCACGGCGGCAGGGCACAGCTAAAATAGTCACTGGTACTGGTAGTACACCTTTTCCTTCTTTTTCATCAGCCTTCGTCTCTCTGGATATAGGCCTCTTCCTTCTCTTTCCATCCTTCCTTGTTGTTTGCTAATTGTAACCATTTCTTTCCCCCCACAGCGGCTATATCATCGGCCCATCTCTTTTAAGCTCTCCCGATGCCTCTTTTATTCTCCCAAGGTCTCCATTTCAGAACTCTGGGAAGCCATCTTGTAGCATCCTGCCTTGCAACATGTCATGCCCATTGCCATTTCAGCTTCGCTACACAATCCATGATATCCACTTCTCTAGTTCTGCGCCTAATTTTGTCATTTCTAATTATTTTTCTTAGGCTTACTCCAAGCATGGATCTCTCCATGGATCGTTGCGTGCATTTGAGCTTTTCTACACTTTTTTTTTTAGGGTCATAGTCTCCGATCCATACGTCAACACTGGCAGTATGCATGATTCAAAGGCTTTTCTTTTTAGGCTAATTGGGATCTCTTTGTTCTCGAACATATGTTTGAGTTTGCCAAATGCAGCCCAGCTCATTCCTATTCGTCTTGGCAATTCTGCTGTTTGGTTATCTTTGTTCATCTTGTGTCCTAGGTATATATATTCATTTACTATTTCAATATTATTATCATTGATAGTGATGACTTTGTTCTCTGGACTCAAAATTTTTGTTTTCTGTTTGTACATCATACTTCACCAAAGTAGTGGACGGCATCGAAGCAGCGGACGTTGCAGGGCGGCTGTGGTGACGAGAGCGGCTGCACTGCGGCGGCAGAACGGCGTTTATAGCCGAGTAGCTAGACGGTGGCAGGCCACAGTGCGGACGGAGATGGCACGGACGGCGACGGCGTGAGCAGTGGTGGCGAAGCGGCGAAACAGTCTCGGAGTAGTGATGGCGGCAGGCGGCAATCAAGTGGTGTTGAAGCTGCTACTGTCTCGTGGCAGAGCGGACAACAGTGACAAACTGCTATACAGCGGCGGCCGACCTTCGGTAATACCCGATGGAAGATGATCCTCACCTCTCTCAATGTCAGGAAGTGCCCTAGGTATCTTTTTGGCCTTTGGAAAATGTTAGGATTTATGTGATTCGCGAATTAGATGCTATGATTGAACTCGAAGTGAAAATGACTGGAAGGTGCATGTTTATGTAATGATCATGTCCATATTAATGTATTGTGAAAACGCACCAATTTAAATTGTATTTTTTTTCCTACACTGGGGTGGTCATATTTTTCGTGAGAAGATTTCAAAGTCAATGGTATTTCTGAGACGATTTAATGGAATTTAATTTAATGGACAATTTAAAAAAGGAAAAGCGATCCAGGGAAATGTTTGATGGTTTGTTTTCTCTACCGATTTTTTATAGAGGAATGCTTTAAGGTTTATTGGATATACATACTGGTGAAATAATGGTGTACACTAATATTGCTTGTGAGTGCAATGATCCCCGATAGAATTAAGGTAGGAACATGGTAAGGAGACAATGTGACCACTCTGATCGTTCTTCCTTTTTATTGGCTGGAATAAATATTTTATTTTTATTTTATATAAACATGTTTACACAAGTTTTTATAAACTTAAGGATAATAAATTTTCAAATAATCTACGTGTAGCTTTCATATGTTCTGGCTTAAATGATTACTACACAATGTTCACCAATTCCATCGTAAGAACATCCACACATTATCAAAATTTGAAAGTTCTATGTACAGGATTATTTGTAAAATATTAATAACTTCCAATTAACATTCCAATTAGAATTACGCGGGGTTTTTATAATTTTATTCAACTTGTATTGAAACAAATGAATTTTTCGTAATCGATATAAGTTACTGTAATGATAGTTCAAGTTTTTGTTAAAAATAAGTCAGAAATATTGAAAAAAAAATGCAAATTTTGATATTGCATAACTCCATAACTCCATATCACGGCAAAAATATAGCCCTGCGAGATTATTAATGTATTCCAAATAACCCTGTATATGTTTGAATCAAGAACCTTTCATATAATACTATGGTCTCTGCTAGAAGCATCCATCGATTTTTTCTCATTAAGAGGCCCCAGTACACGATTTACGTAGTTGCTGTCGATTTGTTAATTTAACGTAAACTTATGAAATCATTTTGCTCCTCTCGGGCCCGGCGGAGGCGCCCGAGCGGGCCCGAGCACGCCCGAGTCCAACCGAAGTCTGATTTGAAAGAAAAATGGTATTTTAACAGACTATACGATTTAATTGATTGGAATTCTTGAGTATGAGGTATCATTTTTTGAATATGTTTATATTAATGAAATTAAAATTTTCTTAGTACGCGTTTAAAATTTAATTTAAAAAATCGATGTTTTAATGGTTTTATGGATACTGCAATATAGGGAACAGAACGTTTAATTTTTGTCTTTTTTTAAAACGATATATTCAACAACTTGTCGAAAAATATTAATGTACGAATAGCACCACTTTTTTTAAAAACTTTTTTCAATCAATTTGTAAATAAAATATATGATCTTTATTTGAAAATATAGAGATTAATTAAGTGTACCAAAGATAAGTCTATTGCATGAAAACTAAAATAGTGTTTCGGGGTTATAATTTTTTTGATTTTATAACAGAGAGAGAGTAAATGGATCTATCATAATATAATTGATTAAAAGCCTGTTTAGCTATGGGTTTTGCAAAATGATTTAATAAGTTTACGTTAAATTCAGCAAATTGAAAGCAAGTACAAAAATCGTGTACTGGGGCCTCTTAACGAGTTAGTAGTATACACAGCTTTCGTAACTAGTAAATATACCTTTATATTTTATTTTTTAAAGTGGAGTTTTTTCTAGAAATTTTCCTTTTTAACGTTAATATGATATTCTTTCGAATTATTTATCGAATCATCACTTTTACAAACTACTTTTACGATATACTTATAGAAGTAGAACAGGCGGTCCAGGAATACTCGGAATCGAAAAAAGTGGATAGGAGTCACTGTGTTTCAGGATTCCATGAGTGGAAGTTCCGAACCTCTCACTGGCGCGTCAGTCCTGACAGGCGCACTTTTATTATTGCGGTGCTCTTTGCGGGAGGGGGGGGGGTAGTAATGTATGATAGAGAGGGGGTAACAAATGCGGGCCGATCCGTCACGCGCACTCAGCGCGGGATTAGCCGGGTGACAAATGCGCGCACTTTTTGCGGCGGTTTTGTGAGTATCGGCCGCGGCCGCCCCTTCGCTCATCGCGCGTATGACGGAAGCGGACATTTGTTTCCATTTGCGCTAATGTGCGAAATCAGTTGTCTGTCTAGCTCAAAACATATTCAATGCTTTGGATTTTAGTATATGTATCAATGTAGACGGACAGCGTGTAATGTTTAATTGATAACTCTCAATATGATAATCATGTAAAAAAATGTCAAATTACGTTTCCTCTCCCTGAAAAATATACATCAGTAAACCAAATACGCCCACAAATGACCACTGGCCTGTGATAGGCTATTTATTCTCTTCAACTTCGAAGGCAATCGAAATTGTCCGGTCACAAGGATCTTCGTTCCGCCCTTTTTGCAGATATCTTGAGAAGTCTTTGATAGTTCTTCCACGTCACAAATAACACGCGAAAGAATATAAAATGGTGAATTCCCAGAAAAATATGATTGCAACATTTACTAATCAATTACAACATCCGTCCATCCGATGCGAAAAAAAGCACATTTCAGTAGAAGCGAGAGCAATAATGTTACAATGTTCAAATATATTTCTTTCCCCAGCGCGGGCGCAGTCTGACTCGTGCCTAGCTAACACCATCTAGCGTTAATTTATTAGCTCCACAGAAGCAGTGGCATTTCTGAGATAATTTGTAAAATCAAATATACCTCCAAGAAAGGTTATTATATTTGTTAATAGATATTAAATTAATTATCATTTTGAGAGGTTCATTTGTCTATTATGTCGCCTTACCAGTATACATACGTGTATCTGTTTTATTTAATGTGTATATTAGGCCATGTGTGTTTAGAATAGGTGAATAAGTTTGTGTATTTAGAAAGTACGTTTACTAGGGATGGTAGGGCTCCCAATAGAAAGGAGGGTGACTGCGGTGAACATCATTAACAGTTCCCTGGACGCAATTATGACCATAGAATTCCATCATACGAAGCAGTATATAATGCAGTTCTGGTGAACGAGAGATTTAATGTGATGGTGATATAGAGAAATCTTTGTACGAAAAAGTAAAAAAATGAACAAATATGGTGCGAATATAGTACTGACTGTAACGTAGTAGATGGGAAAGAACGAGTAACGATGAAAAAGAAAATATATGAGGGATTTTCTGAAGGCAGCGGAAACAGAGAGCGTCCGTGTCATGATCAGATAAACCAAATTTCGGAGGATGACCATGCTAAGAGCTTCACGAGAAGACATATGAGAGTGGACGATGCAATAGTCGTGTACCAGAGTAGAATATTGTGGCATTATATCTACTCAGCGTATCCCTTTGAAGATACGGCGTGATGATTAGTCAGTTAGTTATTCCAAAAACCTTAAACTAATCAAGCATCTGTCAGCTCAATCATAGAAGGCGTATAATAAATCATGTCTCATACAATGAACCATCATTAACAGTATTCACACAATCCGAAAGTTTAATAATAATTTTATTTATAATATTTTTTATATTGAAACTATTCACAGCTTAAAAATGATGCAACAATTCAACAAAGTGCTAGTTAAAATAGTATAAATCACTACCAGATTTTAAATCTACCAGTTTCGAGACGTACCCGTCTCTTCGTCAGGACCAACACTATACTACTATGTTCACAAAATTTTAGACCACAACCATAGTATTGCTAACCTATCACCAATAAATATCACATACGTGTTAATCTTGTCAAAGACTAGCATGCACTAACTTGACGACAGAACGATCAGGAATCTACGAGGGAGAGGGAGTGAGAGAGGCGGGGTCTAAAGTGGGTGTTATCAAATCTTTTGTGAAAGTTAAATTAAATAAAGGGCTGTATGGAACAGTGATTTGGTTATTTATTAGAGGTGTTTTATTATTCACCGCTTCCCTAATGTAAAAAATTTCTAAATTGTTTAATTTTAAACCTTTATTATTGGCATTTAATATTTTTTCCCCTGTTTTTAAGTCAAATTTATATTTTTTTTCTATGAGGTCATTTGCGAATTCAGATAAAACAATATAACATTAATACAAACAAAGAAAATGTCACACACTTCTCAAATTGTTAGTTATTGACTGATTGATGATGACGGCTTTTACTGTTTATAGATATTTTTTTATTTTTTACACTTATAGTGATATTCGGCAAGAGTGGAGTAGAAAACTTGGTGTTTCTGTGTTTATATGTTACGTGGCAATACCGTGTCGGAGTCATGTGTTGTCTTGTGTTGTGTGTATGTTTCATCTATTGTCTGATTATCTCTCTGCGGAATCTGCAACGAGATTGACTTTGAAGCGCCGGATACCAAGATGTTTTTAATTTGAGACCATCATCTCTATTAATATTTATCGGGTGCTTGTAGATTTCGAATGCGTCTCCTAGGCTTTCCAAGGATTTTCGGGTCAAATGCAAAATCATGGCCGGTATCCAGAAAATTCACAGCCAGTGCTGATTTTTCTAGATGACCGAGTTTGCAAGCCCGTTTGTGCTCGTCAACCCTTTTGAAAATTGTACGCGTCGTTTGTCCTACCTATACATTATCGCAGTCTTGTCAGTCGAGTCTATACACACCATCTGCTTCTAAGCGATCTCGATCCTTTGCTGATCTCAATCCAAATTGTCGGCCAGAAAGGTCGTAAAAAGCGGCATAATACCCTAAAAGACACAAACCAGAAGATTCGTGTTCGGCCACTCTTCGATTCGATTCAATTCGAAGAGTGGCCGTGAAGACCTAACAACATTGTGAATACGTTCATGCGCAAATCAGGTCCTATTCACAAAGAAAAAATACATAATATGGCACATCCTTAAATATAAAAGATGAAGAAAAAAAAAGAAAGCGTGAGTATTTTGGGCATGTTATAAAAGGTGAGAAATATGAAGAACAAGTCATACGTGATACAGAAAGAAGGAACATCTCTCGGTAGAACAACAATTTGCGTGACTGAATCCATGTTAATTTGTAGTCATGGCTCAGCGCGTCATTGGCTGACAAGAAAATTCTGTATCTTCGTTATGATGTTTTTTTAGCTGATTCTATCCTGATTTAGATGAGATGCGTATAGTTTGAGGAATTCCGGTATTGGTGAGACCAATAACTTAAGTATGTGGCAGATCCAGCACTGTCGGCTTTTATAGGCGAATTGTTGTTTTATTTGTTATGATTGTTGTACGATTACGGACGAGGCTACCATCGCACACGGGTTGGGGATTAGGAAGAAACACTTTCCTTTCCAATCTCCACCGATAATGACTGACAATATTCTGACACCCGAGATACACTGGGACAAAGCTAACTTTACACAGTGGACAAATTGTACTTGCAGTTTTCCTGGTACGTCGAGTGCCGATTCAATCCGCAATTCTCCTGGCGTCGTCGAATCCGGAACAGTTAGTCTGTCTCTTCCGGAAGGCTAAGTTGAACTGAACTTGAACACACGAAGAAGAATGACAGTTCTTACCGAAAAAAGGGACACCGACACGCTTTTCAACTGTCACTGGGCGGATTTTTACAAATTTGAATCCTGGCTGGCTGTTGGCGCAGAATACATCGGGTGCCAGCCAGACCAATCAGAATTATGGCGCGGCAATTACGAAACAATTGTCAATCAGAAACCTGAAACCCCTGGCCAGCCTATTTACATGCAGAAAAACCAGATAGTATATCCCAAATCGTGAAGGATATTCTGGTAGTGGCTTAAGACCTGTAATTTAAATGAAAGAACTGTAATGTGTGAAAGCAGAGGTGCATAAATATCAGATTGGGGTTATATCAAAAATATTTCCACAGCAGAATGAGGAAAAACTTCGACATCAATCAAAAAGATTTTTTAGATCACCCCAAAAAGCTGAACATAATAGGGAATCTCCACAAGATTCAGTACTTCAGTACTCCAAGATGCTTCTTTAAATTAGAAAAATGAATCAAAACATTAAATTTTTAAAGCCCAAGTAGGAAGAATAATTTGAAAAACCGGTGAGCCATAAAACCTGTAACCATAAAAAATAATAAATGGTGTATGTTGCCTTTCTTTTTTCCATATAAATTAATTCATTGCCCATGGAATGCTTATGGGAAATCACATTTCGTTTTGTGGAATTGATTTGTGAAACGAATTAATTTCATAATACGGGGCCTCACAGTATTTTTTCTTGTATCGAAATATATCGTCAAGGAGCAGTGAATATTTCCAAGCTTTGGATATGAAAAATAATTTACTTTTATTTTATTTTGATAAATGTTTGTTTTTATTACCTTTCGAATGGACCACGGTGCGCTGTCCTCTGTTCACTATTCGGCATCTTCCCACTTCTCTTTTCTCTCCCATTCGTACTCCAAAGGGCCTGGAGAATAGCGTAATTAATTTATTTTAATACTTTGAGCCCATTGTGATGAATGTATTTAAGTAAAGTCTTACGCGATGATTTATGAAGTTTGCTCGAAACGAAGGGATTATTCCCAACATAGTCGAGAGTGAAATACTATATACTTTCATACATCTACGTATACTGGGTTTTTCAGCGGAACTCGATGGTTTTGGACTAATTATTTCAGAGAACAATGTTAAAAAGTCGTTATATGGTTCCATATAAAAAAGCCGACGAAATTAAAATATTAGGACAACTTAAATGTATTTAACAAAAACATGCAACGTTACTACAAGTATGAGATTACAGTCAGCATACTACATTAAATCGAAGTACGGGGATAAAACTACATTCTCCGAAAAACACTTCACTTTCATGGCGCCAAGAATAATGAATAAATTTAAAATAGAAGTGCCACCTGCAGCTGGTACAGGTTACACGAGTATCACTAAAAGAGAATGGTAGTATTCAAAACGTTAACTTCATACCAAAACAATTTAATAATTATTATTATAAAATATACGTATTTTTATATATATTTTATACATATTATGTTTTATAGCTCATCGACAAGGCGCCCTGAAGATCAGCAGTGAGATCTGTTCGAAACGTCGGCAGATGACTGGTCCAGATGACCAGAATTTGACGTGAGTTACCCCCCAAAGTAGTAAGAACTAACATATCTTGTACCCGTCAAAGTCTCTAATTTTTTTAAATTTAACAAATAAGCGTAAAAAAAAACATTTTTTACATACTTACTTGTACATCTTAGTAAGATTCAGATCCTGAAAAGGGTATTTTTTCTACCAATTTGCCAGAATTTGTCATCCTCAGTTATACACTATTGATGAAACTATAGTGATGCGTTCCGTCAATCAGGTATCAAGAAGAAAGAAAGAAAGAAAGAAGAAGATTTTATTATCAAATACCATTTAGTTGAGATGTAAAGAATTGTATCAATTTTCTCCTATACACAGTTATATTATCAGCAAAAATGTCGACCGCCTCCGCTTGTTCATTCCCTTATGAGTGTAGTCTGGGGATTATTCCAAATGTTGAAGATCAGGATTAAATTACAAATCTTCATCACATTTCTTCGCTTTTAAAGAAAAACGAAGAAAGCAGCAGAGAAAGCTCTGATTGTGTTTTCGGAAATGTAATTTTTGCGGTTAATACTTCCTCTGAAATCGCCTCGATTGGTGAGCGTTCCTCTCCGACTTGCAAGATGTATCCAAGCCGTATCAATTGAGATTCATCTGTATGTATGGCAAAAAAAGACTCCAACTTCCCGGTCACCCTTTTCTCTACACTTTTTGCTCGATCAAATAATATTAGTTCATTTTGGCAGATTGAATTCTTTAACTTTATTCGTAAGACTCTAAACATATGAATTATAGTGCCATAAGATGGCGTCTCGTACACATTTTGAAAATAAAGAAGTATTTATCTGAATGTATAATCAAATATAACGGCCCGCTTCACGCATAAAAAAATACCTATATACATGCAAAATCAAGTGGGTAAATAAAGTAGATTTATTCAGTACGAATATTTAAGCTAAAGGGTCGATTGAAACTTCTTATTTATTTGCAGAAAAAACGAGGCGGCCCGACGCCAACGCCATGCGCCATACGTGTTTTTTCTTCCCAGCGTATTCGTCTTTGTCATGATTCTTCTGCTTTTACTAAGTTTTAAAAATAATATACACCGACGGCGCCGTATTTTTTAAGAGAACGCAGAAAGCTTTCTTATAGGCAGATATACTTAAATTAGATTAAAAAAATTTGAGTTGTTGCGTTTATATGTAAGTTTGTATGAATGAGCATGTGTAATTATGTGGAATCATAACCCACCCCAAAAATCGCTTATCATTCGGTATTAACCTTGGTTCACCTAATTTACAATCATAATAAATGTATATTTTTCAAAACAAAATATATTTACAAATAAATTTATACATTTGACGCAGTTGAAATTTATGACGAAAAACACCGATGTCACTCGATCGGTACAAAACAACACCTGCCCTCTGGAGCATCGTGAAAGAGTACAAAAGGGATGAAGATCCCGCTTGCCGTAAGGTACTGATACACATGCCAATTGGTGGCACGTGAGCATGCGTAGTACTGAGCTTCTTAAACTATTGTTACTTAGTAGCATGTGTGTACGCACATTGCTAGTGTGGGGGTTGGTGTAGGTTGAATACAATGAGAAGTTAATCGGCGAGAGCTTCCGCTCAATATTGAGTTCCCCGAGAAGTGAGGCTTCGACCGGGGAGGGCTTCCGCTGTATAAGAAGCCACGGAGCAAGTGAGATGATGGGTTGTGGCGATTGGGCTTCTTATACCAATTAAGAACAAGGGAATCGTATGTTTAGTCGATCGGTGCGGCGAAGTCCGTATGCTGATGGTGCAGGGTGTTTACACTTCGTTTGCACCGTCCGCAGGTTGAGTTCACGATGGCCCGCTTCTGTCACCCTCCGCAGCATTTTCCATTGTATCCGGTCGTTGCTCCGGTTTCCTTCGTCAGCAGAACAGTGCCGTGTGTTATGGTTTACCCGGCCGTGTTTCTTCGTTGTTGGCGGGTGTGCTAACTTCTGTCTGCTACACGGGTATTATCGGCGGCTATGTGTATGTGTGGCATGTATAAATGCATGTGACTCGGGTGTCCCACAAGGATCTAACCTGGGTCCATTGTTGTTTTCGATTTCTATTAATAATATAAAAAAATGTAATTTTAAACTCGCGCTTTCTGTTATTTTCGGATGATTGAAAGCTTAAGCTTTTCTTAAAGGTGTCAACTTTGGACGATTTTAGTCTTCTCCAAGCAGATATATCAAATATGTGTGAATGGGGAAGACAAAATAAACTTTTGTTTAATGTTTCCAAGTGTTCGGTTACATCCTTCACTAGGGCCCAAAAAACTCTATTTTTTCGCTACAAAATGAAAGACCAAAATCTGACAAGAACATCAAATGTTAAAGATCTAGGTGTTAAATTTGTAAGCAACCTAACATTTCACGACCACATAGAGACGATCAGTGGTAATGCTTTGAGAATGTTAGGATTTGTTCTGCGTACTGCCAGGGTTTTCGAAAATACCCGCGTACTGAGAACTCTTTACAACTCCTTGGTGCGGAGTAGACTCGAGAGTGGCTCGATGATCTGAAGACCACAGAGGGGCATGTCCTCTATTATGCGTGGAGAAAGTCCAAAAGAAGTTCTGAGATATCTCTACATGAGAGAGTACGGGCATTATCCTTGGGCTTACCCAACCGAGTTTCTCCAGGGTATGCTTGGCTAACTATTATCATTTATGGACTCGTCCGCATAGATTGGTTTAACATTCCAATAACAGGCCAACCTTGCCGATGGTTATGCCTGTTATGGTTATGTGGAAGAGCCACAGCTATGCTGAACAAAATCGCTTTGGGTATTGATATATTCCATGTGTCTGAGGGGGTTTTCCGAAGCGGGATTCTCCTACACCTTTCACCAGATTTTATGTTATTCTTAATTTATTAAATATTTTTATTTTGATATATACTTCCTAATATGTATGCCTTAAACATTTTGTTTATAATGTACATATTATCAATAAATAAATTGAATTGAATTGAAATTGAATTGAATGTGTAGTAATGAGCATGCTCATTACTAACACGCTCAAAAATCAACCGCCAGTTGATTTATCAGTCGTTGATTTATGACGGTCAACATTTCCTCGCTGGTGGCCGTCGTGGATGCCTAGCCCAGTCAGTGAGCCATCCGAATGCAGAGCTTCGTTCCTGCCGGGAAAACTCTCCCTTTAACCCGAGTCACGGTACAAAAAAAAAAGCGCCTGAGCATAGAAGTGTCGCCTCATGTATACATTCGTATTTGTGTTCATATACCAGTAGTGTCCGCGTACTTTTCGTCGAGTGCTGGGTACGCTTTAGTGATTTATGAAATTATTTCAAAGGAGAATATGTCAATATTGATTATGAGACCGAAGACCAAAGTGAGCTTTGTTATTTGTTGTAATATGTATTGACTTGTAATACAAACGTGTGATTATTATTCTGTAGTGAATGTGCATTTATTCTCTACTCCTACATTGATTCATATCAAATTGATAAAGTATTAATCTAAATAATTTCTTTCTTTTCTATCTTCTTCTGGCACTATGTACTTCAAGGTTTAAGATGTAAGGTGTAAGATTCTATATGATTTGTAAATGATAGGTGTAAGATTCAAAAGCTTTACAAGAAGTCAAATAAGGGCTGATTAATGTGGTAAGGTATTAAATTACTTGCGCTGTGTTGCAATATAAAACTGCCGTAATATAAGACCTCTATTTACTGCTGATAAGAATTATTAAAGCATGTGAGAACGTTAGATTGAAATACTCAACATAAACAAAACAAAACACATTCCCATTAGTAAAGATAATCAAAGTGATCTTTTAATTACTGGAACTAAATTAGGTACGCAAAAGTATGTACTTGGATGTATCTGTATAAATATTATTTAAAGTGAACCCGAACGTCATTAAAAAGGAACTCTGCAATCAAGAGCTTAGTCTTAAATCTATAGCTTCGATTGCAATGAATGTTAAGCCTAAAGCTTAAAGCTTCAAATGTTCCAATATTACGTATTTCCACTATTTTTCTACCATATAGAAGTGTGGACGCTAGCGATAATAATATTAAGAGGAGCTGACACTTTCAAGATGTGAATCTATAGAAGAATGCTCAAAATAACTGGATGGACAGAATAAGAAACGAAGATTGACAAAAAACTTAACTCTGCTATGTCTCGGATATATCATCTGACATCAATAAATTCCCCTGGTTGAGGAATCTACGACAGTCAATTTGGATAGACAACTGAGCTGATTATCTGGTTGGTTGACAAAAACTATCCTTGGCAACTTGAAACAGATCCTCCACTCCAAGACCGAAGCACTTCCAAATGTTTTGCAATTGAACCAATCGCATGTTTCACCAACCCTCGTTTACTTACTCTAAATCACAAAATAGTTGACACGTTTGGTAAATATACTGAAAATGAATTATCCCACATTTAATAAAATCATTCGAACATCGGAAACATTTTGAAATTGCATATTAATTGATTTTCACATAACAATGGCAATCCGTGGATTCCATAATGCACGATAATTATTTTATCATGAAGTTATTAATTCTGGCAAGAGCAGTTTATCGCCGTTGTTTTTGTAATTTTAGTATTAATAAAAATTGAGCCAACTGGATATTTGTTGGGTAGAGGCATGGATAATAAACCAATAATTTACGGTCAAGTCGAGACCTTTGAGATGTGGCTCTGTAGACACATACTAGAAGTTTTTTGGGCGGATAGAATTACGAATGTTGAAGTCCTCCGGCGTATAAGAAAAGGCTGAGAAGTGCTACCAGCCATCAAGATAAAAAAACTTGAGTGTCTGGAACATAGTAATATTATTCGTTTGCTTTACTACCAAGGTTGTTGTCTGCCAGCAGTGGTTTTCCGGACTGGCGAGTCCTTGTATGTTTGTGATGTATTTTTTTTTTTTTTTTTTTCTCCCGCAGGGGAGTGACTATTTGCACTCGATACTGTCTCTACGGTGCAATTTTTGTAATTATTTCTCATGATTAGCTGTCTCCCATGTATTTTTCAATACTCATTCATATATTTCACACACATTATATATTATTCTTCCTTTGCATACAATGTATTTATGTATTTTGTTGTATCTTCTAAATTTTATCTTATTTTGCTTTATTTATATTCATGCTTTGTTATTTTCTGATGTTTGATATTTATGCTTTGCTATTTTCTTTTCTTTGTATTTCTCTGCCTTTTGTTTATATTTTGTTATTTACTTGTGATTATGTTTATATGTATTGTTATTTTCTTTGAATAATTTTTTTTTAAACAGCGAAGTGATTAGTGCAGTTTCCTCGCCGCGTCGCACGAGTGCTTGCATCATCAGCGGCGTAGCGAGAAAGCTGCTTTAGCATTAAAACAATGCCAAACTGGATGGCGAAAGTGTAGGGCCGATACGGGAGCTTTTGCTCGTAGAACGGCCCTGGGTCTGTGGTGGGTCCCACTTCACTGTCTGGAACATAGTCTTAACAAACTCATCATCTAGGGGAAAAATGGTGAAAAAATAAGTGTAGAAAGACGCCGGGTAACTTGAGTGAAGGTAACTAGACTGAGTTGTTCCGTGCGGCGGTAAATAGAGTCATGATCACCAACCAGACAGAACTTTAGCAGTGATAGTACAAGAGATGGCACTATTAGAAGACGACAGAATATAATTCCTCTTCCTCTTCTCTCATATTTTCACGAGCTCGCGAGGGTGGAAGACGAAATGTTTCCCTATAAATTATTTAATGATTTATTTATCTCAAAAAGAACTGTTCTGTAATTCGCATTAATCTCGTATTAGAAAATAAATTTCAAAGCTACATAGCAATTTTCAAATAGCTATATCTATATAGTATTTTTCAATTGTACAAATAAAGTAAAAAACTAACCCATAAAAACCAAGTTTTAACAATACTTCCTTGAATCAGGTTTCGTGTATATACAAGCGTCGGGCTAATTACTCATATAGAATCATTCTAAATTGAAAAAACAATTAAAATTTCTAAAAATCCAAAATTATACTATAATTATTATTTTTTTAAAACGAAAATTTGTTAGATCATTTTTATCGTCGCCACGAGTCTGCCTGCAATGTTTCAGCTCGATTTATCACGAAAAAGGGGTTAAAAATCGATCCAAAGTTTTTTCGTGAGACAAGCAAAGGAGTACATATATTCTTATTTTATTATCTCAAATAATAACCTTGATATATTAGTTCAGATGAAGATTCAATTAAAGTATAATTATTTTCAGGTTGTATACAGTTAATGTTAATTGAATCGTGTATCAAAATTTTACTGTTATTTTAAAGAATTTTTTTGAGAAAACGAAAAAAAATTTTTTTTGCATTGAGTGTGAAAATATTCGCCACGTCAAGCCACAATTTTATTGAATTAATATCCTAGTTTGATAATTCGTGAACTTTCTGCCCACGAAGGATAATTTGTTATCAGTGCAGTGTCATCTGCGTGGGATGCTAGTTCACACGTGGTTTTTTGTTGAAATATGTCGTTTACGTGAGTGAGAAATAGTAGAGGTCTGGGGACCGTACCTTAGAGGACTTTTAATTCACTTATTGGTGGATTACTTAGAGATTCATTTGATTTTACTATTTGAGGTCTGTTCGTTAAATGGCTTTTTAACGGTTTGGGGCTGTGTGGTCAATCCCGTTTTCTTTTGGTTCTGGTACGAGTTGTTTGTGGGAGACACTGTCGAGTACTTCTTTTGAATCTATAAAGATACCGATGCAAGTACTTGATTTGTTTAAATTACTTTGTAGAATGGTGGATGTTTTGCGGTTGCGCCTTGTGTGCATATTCCCCCAGTAAACCCGAATTAATTCTCATTTATTGTAGAGTTGGTGATTGAATTTAGTCTCTTTTTTATGCGTATAGTTTTCTGGGATATTATGCCGTGTATATGTGACCCTCTTGGTTAGAGAGGTCACATATACACAGCAGAATATCCCAGAAAACTATACACAGAAGATTCTGAACGGCCATGAAAGTCTAAGGACATTTTTAGTCTCTTTTTGGCTGCTTATTCCAAAATTTTCAATATATTAGATAAATAATTTACCTATTACCTATGTAATTCTCATTGTTTGTTAAATTAGGTTACACTACCAATATGATTGTCAGTGATTATCTCTCACCACACACAAGAAACTTAATTCTTTTTGGTGAGGTATTTCATATATAATAATTTGATTGTTAATATTTGCTAGTAATCATTGTTATAAAAGAAATTAAGTGTATTATCTACTAAATAATAAATAAATATATAAGAATAACCTTCAGACCTCACGACAATTTCTTCTACCCGAACTGTCAGTGTATAAATAAACAACGTCCTTAAAATTTAAAAATTCATCAATTCGGCTTCTTACTATCGAAGGAACCTGGATCCTGCGCGCCGCAAGGACAAACAAACGAGTCACCCACCGAACAACTCCTCGGAGACTCATAAATCCTTATTCCAAGGACGTTGCGTCCCGTGTGCCTACACCACTTACATAGCTGATAAAGGGTGGAATTCAGGCATCATGCGACATAGCTGTGTAGGTGGACCAACGGAAATAATTCCCAATAATAATAATAAAAATAATAATAATGTCGCTGTACCTCTGTCTGTCTATTCGTAACTTCCTGAAACGTCCGTAACTTATTTTATAAAAAATATTTTTTCATTTAAATATTTTATAATTTTTATACATACAGGGTGTACCAGAGCTAGCAGCAGAAACTTGGCTGGTAGATTCCTGACTATGTTAAGAGTCTAAAATGTTCAAGCAACCATGACCCGATATCAATAGTTATGGAGATATGCAATATTAAAGTTTTCATTTTTTTTCAATATTTCTGACTTATTTTTTGCAAAAAGTTGAACTATCATTACAGTAACTTATATCGATTATGAATAATTAATTTGCTTCAACAAAACATAATAAAATTATGTAAATCCTGTAAAAATTACTTTTTTCAATTTTTGCAAAGTTTACATAATTTTATTATGTTTTGTTGAAGCAAATTAATTTTTCATAATCGATATAAGATACTATAATGGCAGTTCAACTTTTTGCAAAACATAACTAAGAAATATTGAAAATAAAATGCAAACTTTGATATTGCATATCTCCATAACTATTGATATAGGCCATGGTTGCTTGAAAATTTTAGACTTGTAACATAGTCAGGAATCTACCTGCCAAGTTTCTGCTGCTAGCTCTGGTACACCCTGTATAAATATATACTTATTCTTGACATGTATGTATAAGTACTGTTATTTTTGACGGGTAACAGCAACCTATTAATAACTGTTCTTTCATAATAATTTAGAGATCCGGAGTGTCTATGAATATTACATTTTTCATTTACATATTTATGCATAAATATTTTTTTTAATAAATAGAGATGCGAACGCGGAATACGTCTCACATCATTATTCTTACTATTTTCAAACTAAGCTAAACGCTTGTGCTATGAAAATTGCACTAACTTGCTAGTCTGGAGAGAGTCCTAACCACAAGACCAATAAGCTACTCAAATAGCTAACAAATTAGCATTATAAAAGATAATGTACGATTATATTCAAAATTGAAAAATATTTTTGTTTGTCTGAGTATTTTTTAGTGTCTTTGTCACCTGTGTTTTTTTTAAATCAGTTTAGATTTAAGTGTCTTGTATGTTGTAGTAAGTCATCATATAAATTTAATTCATTCCAGATGGCTCGAGGTTGTCCTGTTTTTTTTTTATTTTAGCTTGATTTATGTAATAGTTTTTAGTTACGATGCAGTGTTGATGGGTTTCTTGATTTTTTTGTCATTTGATGTGTCTGTCTTCGATATTTGTTAAGTTATTGATGTAGTGTTGTTTCACTTAAATATGAATATCACATTGTGTCATGTAGTGCAAGTTTTAAATAAATTATTTTTAATTTCTGATAAATAATTATAAACATATTAATAAAACTTAAGTATAGGTTTAAAAATATAATTAGAATATTAGAATTTTTTCTATAGAAACTGAGTTCAGTTTCTTTATGTAATATTTAAATTTATAAGTATAACTTTATTAATTATGACCTTAAAGATATTGACCTGAAATGTGACAACATAATTAAAATGTCTTTGAATTTAACAAGTTCTCTAAGTTTTCAAAACATTTAATCGAAACAGACCATAACTTTGATAAAAGTTATGAACTGTTTCAGGATTAATTATTTTCATGTGTAAACAAAGGAATTTACAGTCTTTGAAAACTAAGAAAGCATTTTAAAATAATTCATTTAATAGAATACCTAATCCCAGTAGACTTGTCCAATTCCACGAATATTCTGCATACAAATGTTATTTTCTCAATATATTCCTAGTATATGTTCGTTTTTAATTTGAGCGTTTGAGATTCCAACATTTTTTATAAGAATTCGGCAGAGGTTGTATATATTTCAAAAATAGTTGAATTTACTCACTGCTCTAGGTTTTTATTTTTGGAACCATCTGAAATAAGCAATAAAAAAACAAATTTACGCAATAAAGAAGAGCTAAAGCCTCCATAAGAGCCATTTTTTGTTTTTCATTTTAAGCTAGCTGTTCGTACCCGGCGTTGCACGGGTTAAGGATTAAGTTAAAAATAAATTTTGGGAGGAAACAAAGGTTTAATTGTTTTACAAAGCCTCTGGGATGTCCAGGGGAGAAATATGACTTATTTTCACCACTTTGTCCTAAAAAATAAATGTGCAAAATTAAGGTCAGATAAGTAAAAGCTAAGTAAAGATTTGCTTAGTAAATATATCAAGAAGAGGCACACTTGACTTTTATTTTTCGCTGGGTCCTCAAGAATAACTATGTAAACTTTGTGTCAGATCTCTCAAAAGGTGTAAATTAAAAGAAATCGAAATAAAAGTTTTATCTCGTAATATTATTACAATAATTAAAATATTATTCAGATTTTAATATTTCACTAGCTCTAACCCGTTAAAATTTATGGTACTTTTACAAGTCGGTTCCTAAAGAATAAGTAGTTATTTATTTATAAAAAAAGAAAGAGAAAGAAGAAAAAATTTTGAAAAAAGAAGAGAAAAAAGTTTATACAATATAAGTTACGGACAGACAGACAGACGGACAGGCAGACAGACAAAGAAATTATTATTATTAAGTAATATTCTGCCAGATAAATATTTAATTATTTTCCAATCTTATTATGTTTAAATAAAATTCACGCCTCTTATTCTCACTGCACGCCCCTGTTCCAGATGTAGGGCCTCGAATAATAAAAAATTTAAAAGTGAATAATTTTATTTTCAATTGTCCAAAAAATATTGTAAAAACACGTGAGGTATCTCGGTTTTGTCCCGCCTACAAATAAACAAATTATGAAAGCTGAAAATATAATTTTGTTTATATGTTTGAGAATCTGCTAGATTTTTTTGAAACAGGTATTATTGGTTACCAATTGCTGGCAAAAGAATCCTTTTGAGATGGCTGTATGCCTAGTTCACATCTATACTAATATTATAAAGAGGAAAGATTTGATTGTGTGTTTGAATTGAATAGGCTCCGAAACTACTGGACCGATTTGAAAAATTCTTTCACATTCAGAATCCTACATTATCCATGATGAACATGAGCTATAGAATATTTTCAAAAATGTTAGGGATCCGTATGAAAACTTCGATAATGTAACCCAACGTGTGAAAAAATTACGAAAAAAAAACCTTATATTGCGTACGCTACGGAAATTATTGCCAATAGAGCAAAGAAATGTACTACAGTTTTATTGAGGACATTAATATCTACAAATAAGTCTGGAACCATATATCTAAGTATTACAGTTATGTTACAATAACTTATGTTAACATTAGATGGAAACATTGTTTTTTTAGGGAACAGCGGACCCTTTGTTTTCCCTCACAAAATTATTTTTTACTTAATCCTTAACCCGTGCAACGCCGGGTACGACCAGCTAGTTATATATTCACCTGTGTACCGTTTACCTAATTCATCGAGGTAACATTTTGCTGACATTCTTATATCTAAAACTGTTAAGGAATAAACCTCAATGTGAACAAAGCTTCCCCATTTCAATTACACAAATTTGTAAAAAAAAAATACTTTGTAAAATTACATCCTTGATTATTATAAAATTCTTCACCAAAGAGAATTAACAAAGCAAATATTCACATTTTTTATCAAAGCAACATTTGTGAAATAATTTCTGTTTTATTATTTAACTGTAGGTACTTTCTTGTAGTTAGTTTCAGTAAGTCCACAAGTCATTTTTCAAAAGAAAATATTCCACGAATGAGAACAAGATTTCAGAGTTAAATTGTGAAATTTTCAAAATGTATTTTGAGCTTCTTGTAGATATAATAATTATAGGGTATTTTCCCAGTACCTACCTAAGCTAAATTGATTATTCATCTTGCCGTAAGTAGCTAAGTGACGTATCAAATTAGCAAATGTTTAAAAGCGTGAAGATAGATTTTTTATTTATTTATTTATTCATTTATTAAGCCCTCCAGGGCTTTTTCAAACATATATCGGTAGAGTGTACATTTATATAATGGAAGGTTTAAAGAAAAATATAAAAACTATAATGACATAAGGTAGAAATCAAATACCTACTTATAATATAAAAACAAATCTAACAAAGCAGAAACATAAGGAAAACATTATATAATAAAAATTCAAAAATATAAAAACCAATAAAATGGAGTGAAAAGCGAAAGCAATCGATCTGAAACATTGCAAGCATACTCGTGGCGACGATCAAGAAGATCTATCAAATTTTCGTTAAAAAAAAAATAATTATAGTATAATTTTGGATTTTTAAATTTTTTTAAATAGTTTTCTCATACAACTTAATAAGTTATATGAGGAGACTGCGACACATCTGGTAGACACTCAACCTGATTACAGTATAATTTTGGATTTTTGGAAATTTTTTATTACTCCCTTTCGTAGCGTCGCCCAACCGAAGCCCGACGCGTAGGTTAAGCGCCAAACCAGCTTCCACTAGTAAATGAGAAAGGGAGTATAATAAAAACTTGTTTTTTTTGGGTTAGTTTTTTTAAAATTTATTTTGAATAATTTATTCGCAAAGGTTAGACGCTTTCTTGAAATCATGTCAAAGAAGCCCATTAAATTTGGCGACGTGCTGATGAACGCCGACTTATCGCGTCAGCCGGGCGGACGGACGGGCGTCCTGAACGCGGCCGCAGATCTGGCGCGCGACCTTACAGTATATACAATCTACTCTGTATAAACTCTACTATCAGTGGCGTGCAGTGGGTATAAACTTAGGTTATGCTGTGACCAACTATATACCTATATTAAAAATATATATATACGCAAATACCTATAAGGGTATATACATTTAAAAAAATTTGACCTTACCTATATAAACTATTTTGAGTAGCTTCAATCCACAAAAATAACTGCACCATAAAAGAAGTATTGTAAATAATATTTCCTAAATAAATAAATATTTTATATAGGTATACCTAATACGGCGAAAAATTTCAATTTATTTCGAAGACGATTTATATATAATTAAATCGGGAACAATACTAATTTCAGATATACGTTTCTTTTCACAAAAATAAATCAAACATTTTATGATATGACGGATCGTATTTGTCGTATTCGTATTTACATTTACCACAGAAAAGACATAAAATTTACACCGAAAGTTTTGGGTGGAATTTGTAAAAAATAACATTTCTGCATGATGTGCGCCTGGCATAGGACCTTTCAAAGAAGGTCGCTATTACACAGAACTCGCAGCATTAAAAATACACGGTTTTTTCTCGACTTGACTATATCTGTGGAACAAATTGGTTGGCGAGATAAATGAAGAATTGACATGAAGTTAAGCACAGAAAAGTCGGAAATGAAACTTCTAGCCGTAGGACGAATTACGGCTAGAATTTTAAATCAACTTTTTCTTAAGGTAAGGATTATTTAATTAATATTTGTTTCTCAGAATCTTTACTAACTCCAATGTATCGGTGATGTAACGTAGGTCTACCTGTCATACAAAATATGAAATATCTACCTTATTTATAAAAACTTAAACGTCACATTTTTTGTAATCATCGAATAGACATTTTCACACCAAAATTACTAATTAAAAAAAAAAAATTTAATTAAAAAATATTTATTCATTACTCTCGTATTTTCGGCCAATGTGCAAGAGAGAGCAGAATATTGTACATCGCAGTTAAATAGAGCAAGAAAGAGCACGACAATACCATACATTTCATGTAGGACAGAGATGGCGGTTGCTTGGGTTTCGGCGAAAGCAAAAACAATATAGAAAGAGTACGGTAGAGTTGGGTAACACGTGTTAGACAAAGACGGAGTACAGGCGACTAAAGCGAGCTGGCGACCGCTTCGTTGTATTCAGTTGCTAATGAAACGTCGGCGGAAGCGCGCGCAAATTCGATTTGCCATAATTTTATAATAATTTACTAAAATAATGCAAATATGTATGTTTAACTTACATAATTATATAAAGGAACCTTTTAAAAGTCTTATCTGTATCTTATTTATGTATATTTTATCACATATTAAGAACTATGCCGATTTTTAATCAGGTAACACTGTGTTACTCCACCGTCCCCAAAGTTTTTTTTTAGCACAGTCTTTTAAGAGCTAATGCACAGCTTTTTTGCTTGTATGCGCTGCACGCCACTGTCTACTATGTATATACTCTAGGCACGCGACGGTCGCACGTCCGCAGCCCGCCTGTGCGTTCACCGCGGGGAATTATTCACCCCCTGGCGGCCCGCATCAATATTTATTAAATTTCCATCCCCTCATCCACTTAAGGCCGCAAATGGTAAATCGATCCAGATGTACGAGCGCACGAGAAAGGTGACTTCAAATATCTCGACGAATCTTCTGGTATTGTTTTTGTAAATTTCTGTACACTCTTTTAACTGAGAAAATATATTTTTGAGTTTGTTCAAATCTTTCAGAACGGCAGTGCTGGATTTCTTGTCACAGAAACATCATTAATCAATTAATGTATATTATAGATGTCGCACAGAGACGAAACTGTATTTTTATGGGAAAGTAGGTATAGAAGTCATTTTTGTTGGTGTACATAGGTGTACAATCGTAGATTTCTCATTAGCGACATTAACGATATTAAAAGTAATTAGCGACATCTGTGGGGATTTAGGTGGAATGAAAATAACTGTCACTTGCCACATATGAAAGGTGGTTACAACACACGTGTGAAGTGTGGCATGCAATTCAAATATATACAACTTCCAAAAAATTAGTAGACATGGTATATTCTATCATGGGTGGAAATAGCGAACGTTACATACGTGTAAAGTGATCACTTAAGCCGACCATACGATAGGTTGTAAGTCCTATGTACACCAAAGAAATTGACTTCTATACCTACTTTCCCATAAAAATACAATTTCGTCTCTGTGAGGCATCTATAATATACATTAATTGAGAAATTATATTTTGACAAAAAAATTATTACTTTTACTTCCTTACTTACTTACAAAGGGAGTATAGTAAAAATTTGGTTTTTATGGGCTATTATTCCCTTTCTTTTAACTCGTGGCGTCTGCTTGCTTGTTTTCTTGACGAAAAAACTTTGGATCGATTTTTAACCCTTTTCCCGTGATCCAATCGAGCTGAAACTTTGCAAGCAGGCGATGATCAAAAAGATCTTTCAAATTTTCGCTAAAAAAAAATAATAATTTTAGTATAATTTTGGATTTTTCCAATTTTTCATACAAGTTGTATGGAGATTCCGACGCATATGGTAGACACGAAACCCGAAAATGAGAAGGGGAGTATTGTAAAAACTTGGTTTTTATGGGTTATACAACACAACACAAACTAAAAAGTTGGCCATTAATGACTGTTCTCCATCAATGGATAAAAAATCTATGGCTATAGTAAAGATAAAAACAGATTCAATATTAATAAGGGCTTGGAGAAAATAAATTACAATAGCTACGCCCGAAGCATATGCAATTTTTATAACACCATTTTCAAACTTGATATCGCCACTTATAAGAAGTGTTCGAAAATCATCATCTTAGCTATTGATTGGAGAGTCGTGACTTGATTACATGCGTGTTAGTCTTGTCAGGGACAAACATGTTTATCCCTGACAAGACTAACACGCATGTCATCAATTATTGGTGGAAGTGTAGCAATACTATGGTTGAGGTGTGTACTGTTGTGAATGTAGTGGTGTAGTGTTGGTCCTGACGAAGAGACGGGTACGTCTCGAAACCGGTAGACCTAAAATCTGGTAGTGGTTTTTACAAAGTTAATTAACAATCTGTCAAAAATATCATTGTTTTTCCTTCTTGGTGTTCTGTATACATAAAACACACAAACGCGCAATGTTTACATATACTATGAGAAAACCAATTGTAATCAATGGATCTTTTCTAAAAAATTATAAAATTTATCTTTTTTCGAACGATTATCCGTGGTTGTTGATAGGTTACCAGTAAAACGACAATAGAGGAAATTTTCCGATAGAGATGATAATAGTGAAAACTTGTAGACTCCCAGGGACGATCGAACCCCCGGTCTCCCAGTCGCCAGACTTCACGCTAGACCAAGCAATGGTCCTTTCTGTACCTACATTAATTCAACAGAACAAAGGACACTCCCATTTAAGTGTAATATTTCCATCTGAGCTATTTTCAATATGAGAGGAGCGCCCACCGCATTATCTACGGTGCTTGAATGTCCAAGGCATATTGGTCCATCCGGAATGTCCGCTGCATCCTCTTTCTGTACGGAAAGATCGGGGCAGACGACCCACTCTACCGTTATGTAAAGCCACATTCACATTTAAACGTCGCCAAAAAATTAGACAACTGTCAAATGTATTTCCAATTGAGCGTCTATATTTCAAATAATATTTATACACAATCTAAAAATATTCGTTGTTTCAGGGCGTAAAATATTTTTTTAATATTTATGCGTTTTAACAATTAAAACTTATAAGTGAATCCAGTACCATATCGATATGTCATTGGTATTAATTATTAATCAAAAAATATAATTCTCAACATAATAATGTCCATCACTTACGCAACCAGATGGCTCAAATAATAATGTGGTATTATATAATAATGAGGTATAAGAAGCAAAGAAAGCATAATTCTCTTTTTAATATTGTCCATCACTAACGTTGTTAAGCGCCACTCTTGAAAGCACTGTTCTCCCAGCCTGTGGTAAATTGGTTTCAAAATCGTATAATTAATTTAATCAATCAGATAAACTACATATTATGGACTGTATCGGACTCCGAATCCTCATCTAAATTTATATTAAATTTATTTTTTGTCTGTGGTCACAGTATTGTAATCTTGCAGTCACCGTATCTTTAAATAAAAAATATTAAACAAAGAAACAACCACTCCGCGCAATTTTCGGCGTCAAACTGAAGTGGCCAATGGAGTGAATGGAGTGATTAAAAAAATACATCTAGACAATTTACGTGTTACAGATGGTATTAATTGTACTAATACAAATGGCTTTCACAAAGTGAACGACCCGTACCAATTTTAAAATCACGACTCTTGTTATAAACCAGTTACTAATATTATTATATATCTCAACTTCATCAAAATAGTAATGGTGATTTTGATTTTGATTCAATTTTTAAACAATCAGGTATGTAAGCGTCCAATAATTTACTCCGTATGTTAGTTAGTGCGGTCAGAATCCATGTCAGTCAAAACACGTATTATAATGTACTTGTTCTTGGGTAAACTGGGTGCAGGTAAAGTGGAAAACCCTTTGTATCAAATGATCAGTGTAGAGAAGTGACATGGCAATAATTACAAGACGACCGATACGAAGGGCAGTGGAAGAGACATTGGAAGGAACAATCCTGCCTAAATAAATTAACGTAACGTGATTTTATAGATAAAATGGATGCACAGTTACCAAGTAAGATTTTCGGAAGCGCAGGCTCGGATTAATAAAAAAATAAGTATTTAATATAATAAAAATACTCAAACTTCTACATTTCAAACACCTACATCCAGGAAAATATCAGATTTAATGCAGGGAAAGATTTTTCGAAATCGGAGCCTGAAAATCGAATCGCAAAATGAGACAATAGTCTAGCCAATCCAAAGTTGAGCTTTCCACGGTTACAGTGTGATGGTCGACATAGAGATAGGTTTAATAAATTTAGAAAATCTTAAAATAATAATATTCAAAAAACCAAATATGGACATCAAGAATATATTTCTTCTGGTTTGAATCGTTTAAAAGTAAAAGCCTGATATATTTCTTCTCAAGGTTCTATGTATTACAAGAGGCTAACAAAAAATTGAATATTCAGCTATACAAGTAATATTTCTTAGATCTTTATTATACCATAGATATAATTCTGTGTTAAATTAATATTGTTTGCCAATCCTAATAGACTCGACCTTGTGAGTAGGTGCGAACGAGCCTTTATTATTTATGAATCGGAACAGCAAGTCTCGCGTGTAGCGGGTGCTTTACTATTATTTTAACGAAACGGACCAATCACAGGCGCGCTTTGCCTTCGACGGATTAAGCCAGTGGCGACCATCCTGATGACTGAATCCGGCCAATGGCGGGCGCCGGCGGTGAAGTCATCGCGCATAGGATGAGTCACTACACTAGCGTGGATTTCGGAGGTATGGTGCAATCATTACTATAAAAGGAGCGAACACGATATACTCTGCCCCTTCGATTCGAGACCAGACTTGCGAGCGGAAGCGCTGCCCGAGAGACTACCGACAGAGCCCTCAGTTCCAGAACATCATTTGCGGACGGAGTTGCTGTCCGGACGTGTGGGGGAACCTACCATTTCATCATTAACAGAGAGGATCATACCGCCACTGTGTAACAGCTAAGGAACACATTTATATTATCTATCGGTTAATTATTTTCACTATTGAAATGTATTTATTCTGGGAAGATTTAAGATCGGAGCAATTATGTATAAATAATATCACGATTTCTTGTGTGATATTGGTTCAAATCGCATGAGAATTCCTTCCAAATGGATGTATTTTTATGCAAAGCGAATTTCATACCGTTTATGCTGAAAATTGAATACACGGAGTTCTATATGAATTATTTAGTAGCATTATAATAATTACTGTATTGCGTAGGTATTGCGCAATCATTACACTCGGTCTACAACTAACTCTTTATGAATCGAGTACCTCGGTATATTCAGCTTAATAAGTGGCTTCAGAATGACGATTAAAGGACAGAATGGGGAGATCTAACTAAAGATTGGGGATATCTGGTTTGTGTTAGCCTAGCTGGCTGAGGGGTGGATGATTGCCGGCACTTGGGCGTGGAACCCGCACAAGCCCCTACAGGTCCCCTTAAAGGCGGGGCCCTCCTTGTTGCTCGGGGTCGTCAATAAACCGACCACCTAACCTCATCCGACGCAAACTACTTAAACCAACAAAAAGGTTCCCTTTGTCTTTGGAAGGATTTCCATGCTTGAGTGCTGTAAAACCTTGATAGAAAACGTTAACTTCTATTTCGTCCTCTGTAAGAAAGACAGGGCCAGAATCAGTATAAAAATCATTCACTCATATGGAATAGCTGGGATATTATAAATATGTTACTAACACTCTAACATTTGACCAAAGTAAATGTTGCAAGATGCAGAATCGTGGGACGCCGCTCTGAAAAGGCATAATGAGATTGCACAATAATTTGTAACATCGCTGACTATGCCCGCAAAGGAGGCTAATGTCGTCATCAATTCGTACCAAAAGAGTACATGATTCTTCAACCACCGGCCTAAAAGAAAGGCGCCTCAAGACAACACTCATCATCAGAAACTCGTACCAAAAGAGTACGACCATCTCAATTATAAGTCTAAAAGAGGGGCGTCACAGGATCACATCTCGTAAAGAAGAGATAGAGTCTCGGGATGCAGTGAGTTCCGGAGGAGCTAGGGGGGCCATTTAGTCACTTAGGAAGCTGATCACTGGGTTTAGGCGGGCGCGGAGCCTTAACCCCCCTCTGCAGAGATGCTGAGGGTTTAAAAAAAACAAAATTTAGCATTCAAAGAAACTATTATTTCATATAAATTCACGGGCTGTTGTAGAATCCCGTCGAACAAACCATCCCCGAGACCTTATCTATTTATTCATAAAGAAGTTTTACTTCAAAAATGTTGTTTTCATAGATAGAAAATATATGTATTATTTTCCCATGGAGTTAATATGAACAGGTTCATGCACGTTTAGGACGAAACCATTTAAGGTAAGAATTTGCTAATACAAAGTGTTTATAATTATTAATTTCAGTGTTATTTAATATGTGTGAATTTTTCCCTTTGCACCGCTCGAACAATTTAACTGGTTTGTCTCAAAACGGAAATGTTTTATTTCTAATACACGAATTCTTTCTGGTGAACGTATTAGACTCGTTAGATATTACGTATTATTATGCAATCGTTTCCACACTGCTTATATAAAAGAATTTGAAGTTATTACGATACACAACGGGGTCCTTCATCCATTAGACGAATCATGTGCCAATTCAACGACGTATTACGAATAGTATATATTGTATTTATCGAGATTTAGTCGCATTTATTATTTCTAGTAAGGTTTTTAGTATTGGTTCCAGGCGCCATTATGAGGCAAAAATAGTTCATATTCATAGCCCGACTGCAATAGGTATTTTTGTCGCGTAAGAGGTAGCACTTTTATAGTTTTTTACTTTTTAGTATAACTGTGTTTTATGTTTCGTCCCTGACGGACAGAATGGAATAGCTGTGGTTATTTAGGTAAAACACTTATTAAATGCAAAGGACATTAGGTATTATCAATTTTGTATGCGAATTCAAGATGTTAGTTAATATTTTTAGTTAATATTGCATTCAAAAGCACAATTTTCAGTTAATAATATATATTTCAGTTAAATGTATAGTTATATGTATATAAATACTGGCAGAGCATTAATATTGTATAGAATACATTATTTATAATATTCCATAGAAGAATATATTATTCCGCGTTCATTGTGTAGTTACAACGCAATTCGCAGTCGTGCTCCTCTCGCGCCATGCAGAGCGTCGCGCACTCACATATAAGAAAAATGTTTTATTTAATATTGAGATTTATATTATATTATACTTCGCCTTATACGTTTGGACCACCCCCTCATACATCACTCTGGTGCCGGACCAAGAGATATATTGGATTTCTATATTTAACAAAACCTCACTTTTTGACAAGGATGCCTTACTATCTACCAGAGTCATCACAGTTGGTAGCCGCGACCAGGAGATCGAAATGAAATATATAATAATAAATTCAACTCGCGGAAATTATCCCACGACGTTTTATAGTATATCGTAATACTGAATTCATCTTTTGAACATCTAGAAATATTTAATAATTTTAACAAGACTCCACTATCTAGCTGGGTCATCACAACAGTACAAAAAGTAATGATTAATGTCGGTTAAACGTAAATATTATGACGTTTTCATATAAGAAAGACAATCGAATTTGTATGTGTAAGCCGTGCGGACGACGGATATTACGATTGTATATTGGTATTTACGAGTATAAACACCAACACAATGAAACAATGTGCCTAGTATGCACGGCTTTCACATTCTAATTCGATTGCCTTTCTTATATGAAAAGAGGTCTACGTTATGGAGATGTATGGAAAAAGTAAGTAAATAAAAAACAAGTAGCATAGAGTCTATTAAATATTTTGCAGTTATCGAATAAATAAAGAGACTGTTTTAATACTGGGATTCATAAAACAACTGTAGAAGAACCGATAAATGTATATTATAGATATCTCAAAGAGACAAAACTGTATTTTTATGAGAAAGTAGGTACAGAATTCTTTTTAGGTGTACACAGGACTTACGACCTATCGTATGGTTGGCTTAAGTGATCACTTTACACATATGTAACGTACGACATTTCCACCCATGATAGAATATACCATGTCTACTAATTTTTTGTAAGTTGTATATATTTGAATTGCATGCCACGCTTTCACATGTGTGTTGTAACCACCTCTTATACGCGGCCTGTGACTGTCGCAAATTATTTTTTAATAATTGGCACAATTGATTGATGGAAATGGCGAACGTTACATATGTGTAAAGTGATCACTTGAGCCAACCATACAATAGGTCGTAATTCCTGTGTGTACACCTAAAAAGACTTCTCTATCTACTTTCCCATAAAAATACAGTTTATTCTCTGTGAGACATCTATAATATACATTTATTGATTAATAATGTCTCTGCAACAAGAAATCCAGCACTACCGTTCTGAAAAATTTGAACAAACTCAAAATATGCTGAACAGAAGAACACATCCAGTAGTAAACTGTCGTAGCTGACGATAGCGACGATATGTGAGGACTAACTAGCTAACTTACCATCACGCCGTTTCCCCGTGGGGGTAGGCAGAGAGGATAGAGCGCCACACTCTTCTGTCCTGACATACAACTTTCGCTTCGTCTACATTCATACATCTTCGCATGCAAGCTCGACGGTTTTTCAGGCTTCTAACAGGACAATCTTCCAGTATCTGGTTAATCTGGTCGCGCCACGTCTTCCGTGGTCGCCCCCTCTTTCTGGCGCCGTCAACTCTTGCATCATACATCTTTCTAACCGTTCTTTCCTCATTCATTCGCTCAACATGCCCAAACCACCTGAGCGACCCTATTTTTATTCCATGTATTATGCTACGATCAGCTTTACATTCATTCCTAATATCTTCATTACCACCTGAGCGACCCTATTTTTATTCTATGTATTATGCTACGATCAGCTTTACATTCATTCCTAATATCTTCATTACCACCTGAGCGACCCTATTTTTATTCCATGTATTGTGCTACGATCAGCTTTACATTCATTCCTAATATCTTCATTCTTTACTCTATCACATATGTCCGTATGTGAGGACACTTCTAATAAACGAAAATCCTTAAAAAGGATCGATATAATGTGTTGGTACCGAGTCGGCCAAAATGAACGTTTTGCAAAAACACAAAGCATGTTTTTTCGATTTCGTGATTTTATTGTTAAATTTCCCGTTCGTTTCGGATTTCCGTCGGGCGTCCCTTCAGTCATTGTGAGTCGGCCTTAGTCCTGCCGGGCTTTGGGCCGACGGATGAATACTGATTACGGTCAAGCCCTGACTACCTTATGTCATCCTAAATTTAAATTTGTGGGTCAATATTAAAGGCGGACTGTGTCCCGCCTCGCTACGCATCTCGTCGTCCGTGTGACAGGATTGTCGCGCAATAAAAGGCTAAGCTATACAGGGTTATTTGGAAAACATTAATAACCTCGCAGGACTATGTTCCTGCCTTGATTAAGAGTCGAAAATGTTCAATGACCTAACATCAAAAACGTTGGACTATCATTATAGTAACTTATATCGAATATGAAAAATTCATTCCCCTTAATACAAGTCAAATAAAATAAAAAAAAACTTCGAATTCCAATTGTAATTTTTTTCAGGGTTTTAATCATTTTATTTAACTTGTATTAAAAGGAATGAATTTTTCTTAATTGATTTTAGTTACGATAATGATAGTCCAACGTTTTACAAAAAATAAGTCAGAAATATTGAAAAAAAATGCAAACTTTGATGTCGCATATCACCATAACTATTAATATTAGGTCTCGATAGCTTGAACATTTTTGACTCATAATCAAGGCAGGAATACAGTCCTTCGAGGTTATTAATGTTTTCCAAATAACCCTGTATATTGGTTGTGAACGTTACAACGATCACAGATGGAATGGTGGTAGGTAGGCAAGGCGATAGGACTTCGCGTCGGCAACCGCAGTTCGTCTGTCCTCAACAATGCAAAATTTTGGATGTTGATTTTTATATTTCTTCATTGGAGTTTCAAGTGTTACTAAAACATAATTTTATTTTTTCTTGTTTATCTTCTGAGCTATTGAGAAATTTGTTATGTCGCAGTTTTAAAGAAATAAATGAACAAATGTTGTCAGTGATACAAAAAAAGTCGATATTTACCTGATTACACTGCTACTGTTATCACTTCTTCCCGTTGAAGCAATACACCTAGTAAAGTGAGTAAGGTAAGGTGAGTAGCTTGTTGGTCTTGTGGTTAGGACACTCGCCTCGTGATCCAAAGGTCGCGGGTTCGAACCTCACTCCAGACTAGCAAGTTAGTATCTTCAAGTTTGTGTTTACTGGGGTATTATGCCGTGTTGTTACGACCTTTCGGGCCGACGTTTCGGATCCCATTGCAGGGTCCATCATCAGGGCTGATGTGTTGTCTTGAATGTTGGTGTTGTGGTTAAGTATCGGCTTGCAATACCGTGCCGAAGTCATGATGTGTTGTATTGTGTTGTATGTATGATTCATCTGTTGTCTGATCACTATCTCTGCGGAGTCTGCGACGAGAATGACTTTGAAGCGCCGGATACCAAGATGTTTTTAATTTGAGACCATCATCTCTATTAATGTTTATCGGATGCTTGTAGATTTCTAGTGCTTCCTTGATAAGACGCGCATGGTGACTCTTAGGCTTTCCAAGGATTTTCGGTTCGAATGCAAAATGATGGCCGGTATCCAGAAAATGCTCAGCCAGTGCTGATTTTTCTGGATGACCGAGTTTGCATGCCCGTTTGTGCTCGTTGACCCTTTTGGAAATGGTACGCGCCGTTTGCCCCACGTATACTTTATCGCAGTCTTGACAATCGAGTCTATACACACCGTCCGTTTCTAAGCGATCTCGATCCTTTGCTGATCTCAACATATCTTTAATTTTGAAGTTGGCACCAAAAACTGTCTTAATGTCTCTTTTCTTGAGAGCTCTGGCAATTCTGTCTGTAACGCTTTGGACAAAAGGCAGAAAGGCGATGCCTTTGCACTCAGGTTCTGTATGTTTTTCAGGGCGAACAGACCTCGTACTTATGACGCGTTGTATCTGTCGCTTCTGGTAACCATTGCCTTCCAGTGCGTCGCTGAGTGTTATCATTTCCTCCTGTAGATATTCATCTTGGCATAACCTTTTGGCTCTCGTGGCCAAAGTGTTGATGAGACCTCTTTTTTGAGCAGGATGATAGTGGGAGTTCGCATGTAGGGGTGATATACTAGTCAGTTTTGACGTCATATCCCTCTTCACTAATGTGCCTGTGGACGACGCTATGAGTCTGTTGGAAGAAATTTATGATGAAGACATCTGCGCACTGTTTGAGCACTGCCTGACGAGTGGATACTTTTCTTTCCAAGGTGAGCTCTTCCAACAAGTGGAAGGCGTAGCGATGGGTAATCCACTTTCTCCGGTGATTGCTAACTTTTTTATGGAGAAATTCGAAGAAACAGCACTGGATACAGCATCCTTTACTCCGAAGGTCTGGTGGAGATACGTCGATGACGTGTTTGCAATCTGGCCGCATGGTGAAGACAAACTAGGTGATTTTTTGGGACACCTTAATTCACTACATAAGAACCTGAAGTTCACCATGGAGATAGAGAAAGACAACGTGCTGCCTTTTCTTGATGTTGAAATAAAAAAGAAAGCCGATGGGAGTTTCGGACACAGAGTTTATAGGAAGCCTACACATACCAACCGTTATCTACATGCGAACTCCCACCATCATCCTGCTCAAAAAAGAGGTCTCATCAACACTTTGGCCACGAGGGCCAAAAGGATATGCCAAGATGAATATCTACAGGAGGAAATGATAACACTCAGCGACGCACTGGAAGGCAATGGTTACCAGAAGCGACAGATACAACGCGTCATAAGTACGAGGTCTGTTCGCCCTGAAAAACATACAGAACCTGAGTGCAAAGGCCTCGCCTTTCTGCCTTTTGTCCAAAGCGTTACAGACAGAATTGCCAGAGCTCTCAAGAAAAGAGACATTAAGACAGTTTTTGGTGCCAACTTCAAAATTAAAGATATGTTGAGATCAGCAAAGGATCGAGATCGCTTAGAAACGGACGGTGTGTATAGACTCGATTGTCAAGACTGCGATAAAGTATACGTGGGGCAAACGGCGCGTACCATTTCCAAAAGGGTCAACGAGCACAAACGGGCATGCAAACTCGGTCATCCAAAAAAATCAGCACTGGCTGAGCATTTTCTGGATACCGGCCATCATTTTGCATTCGAACCGAAAATCCTTGGAAAGCCTAAGAGTCACCATGCGCGTCTTATCAAGGAAGCACTAGAAATCTACAAGCATCCGATAAACATTAATAGAGATGATGGTCTCAAATTAAAAACATCTTGGTATCCGGCGCTTCAAAGTCATTCCCGTCGCAGACTCCGCAGAGATAGTGATCAGACAACAGATGAATCATACATACAACACAATACAAACACATCATGACTTCGGCACGGTATTGCAAGCCGATACTTAACCACAACACCAACATTCAAGACAACACATCAGCCCTGATGATGGACCCTGCAATGGGATCCGAAACGTCGGCCCGAAAGGTCGTAACAACACGGCATAATACCCCAGTAAACACAAACTTGAATATCCTTAACTCGCACTAATTAACGCTTTTTATATTGCTTAGATCACTTTCGGTAAATTCCGTTTAATGTTCGCTCATAGGAACAATTCTGTGCGGTATTCTTTATTCACTTGCAATGGTCACTTACTAATATCGCGTGTTTTAATACAGCGAATCACTTATCACACTGTTTTACGATATGGATATCGCACTCCTGTCGTCACAAACTGACTGTTATCGTCACAAACTGCCTGTTGTCGTCACAGACTGACTGTTGCCGTGATAAACTGAATTTCTTGAGCCTTTGTTGCGTGACTCCTTAACACTAGAAGCGCGGGCGTCCCAAATTTGATCCATTTCGATGTTCTTCCTGCTCTAATGAATGTCTTATTATGCATAGAGTCCTAATTTTTTATGACTTTTCATGAAATGTGATCATTATGGTTTATACGAGACTTCGACCGTAATTGCTATATAATTTATTTTTTATCAAATTTACCTCAAAGCGCGGTTGGATCAAATTTGACCCAGTCATGAATGTCAGAGTTTAACTTCATCTTTCTTAAAAATGTTCTCAAGTTTTCAAGGCCGTTGAGAATCTTCTATGTATAGTTTTCTGGGATATTCTGCAGTGTGTATGTGACCTCTCTGGCCGACGTTTCGGATCCCATTGCACCCCATCCCATCCCATCAAGGCTGATGTCGTATGTGAAATTCCAAAGCCTGTAAAAAACGGTTTTCAAGAAATGCACATTGAAATACGAGTTTTCCATTTGCTTGTTATGTGATTCGGAAAAGTAATTGTACTACTTTTCTTGTAATTTTATTTTATTTTTAACTGTAATTATTTGTGACTTTGATTCCTATTATATGCCAAATTTCACCATATGTTACCTGTAATAAAAACATACTTTTATAATTAACAGTTTTATTGGATACATATTTTCACATTACTGTAGCAAAATAAAAAATGGCCAAAATTGACCAACCCGTGCGACTAGGGGTGTCAAGATTTTCCGCGCTTCTAGTGTTAATCCCCTCGAACGTTTTATTCTAGACGTGAGGAGAAGCCTGTAGAACGTTCTAGATGAATCTACGTAGTCTTTTACTCAGAAATGAAATTTTGAATAGTTCTCCAGAGAGATAACGCGATCACGGATGAGTGACCCTGCATGCGTAACAGTTTGCGGTTTAGGTTGACTGAACGCCGTTGCGTGACATCGTTTCTATCAGCATTTAGTAGGTACCCAGTTTCGCTACAGTATTAATAACTCGCAAAATTAGATTTCACAGATTTGTAAAACAATTGTGGATTTAGTTGCATAGTGTAAGAATTACCGAGCCACACGCTGTATCGATCGAAACCAAGATTTAAAGAGCTCCTACACAGATATTTTTCTACAAAAAATACGGCTTCCACAAGCACATTCAAACCTCATTTTTTTATTTATATATAATATAACAAAATGAGAAATATATTTTGATTAAGTTATAAAATTTCCAAGTATTACACACATTTTTATAGAAGTTTACATAACTAAGCATCTCCCTTAACACGAAATGGTTTCGTGTTATTAAGACTGTGATAAAATAAAGGCTGAAGATATCTAAGGAGGAATGTCTAAAGATATCTAAAATATTCCAATGAAAAGAGGATTTTCGAAATTGGATTTCTATTCACAAAAGGGCTTTAGTGTGAGGCTCTGGAGGACGTATTTTCTTGAATAAAATGAAAATTTTCCAAGATTTGAAGGAATCTACCGCAGAATAATTTTATGAGTAACGAATGGGGTGTATGTTTTACTTTATTTCACCTCATTCGACTTTCCTTTACATGATAAAATATATATTACATAATCTTCTTCAATTTTTGCAGGCAATGGTTTGTATCGGAAATAATTATATTTGTAATATGTATGAAATTAATATTTTATTTATTTATTTCATATAGCACAGAGTTAATAAAATTTTATTTAATTTTAGCCATTTGAAAACTATAATCAGCACATTTGTTTTATTCGCTGTACCTCTCCGAAAAAATGAAAAAATGACTAACTCTTGTGCTTGGAGAGGGAAATATCTATTTCAATAAATCATATTATTTGTGTGCTCAAGGCGCTCGTTTCAAAGTTCGCTTCACAGTGAACCTATGGCGAATTGCGACATTTATTTTGGTGGCATTTTTCCTGGTTGTTTTGCAATTATTTTCGTGGTTCGGGTTTTGAATTGGATAGTTTTCTATCATCTTTTTATTTTTATTTGTAAATTCATCGTTATTTTAGAAATAAAATGTAATTTTTGTCTAAATACTATAAATATAAATAGATTTTTACGGTAGCCAGGTGATAATATTAATAATATTTGGATCATTTGTATAGCGCCGTTTTCGTGAGTATTCACCTCAAGGGCGCTTCGCACAAAACAACTTACTGACTAAATACACTTTTTTTTTATTTAAATAATTTTTTTACAAATACATAAATTAGTGACAGTTACTTATGAATGTATGTTTCTCTACTACATGAGTGTTATAACCTCGTGTGTAGTAGAGGAGTATCATATTCAACAGTTAATAATTATATATATATATATATATATTATTTTATTTGACTTTTATTAAAGGAAATGAATTTTTAATAATCGACATAAGTTAATGTAATGATATTTCAACTTTTTGCAATAATAATAAGTCAGAATAAGTCAATTAATAAGTCAAAAATATTGAAAAAAAATGCAAACATTGATACTGTTTATCTCCATAACTATTGATATTAGGTCATGGTTGCTTGAATATTTGAGACTCATAATATAGGCAGGAATCTACCAGCCAAGTTTTTGCTGCTAGCTCTGGTACACCCTGTATATATAAATATATATATATTTTTTAAAATAGAGATGCGACACGGAATACGTGTCATATCAATATTCTTACTATTTTCAAACTAAGCTAAACGCTTGTGCTATGAAAATAGGACTAACTTGCTAGTCTGGAGTGAGATTCGAATCCGCGACCTTTGGATCACGAGGCGAATGTCCTAACCACAAGACCAACAAGCTACTACTACTATATATATATATATATATATTGTGACGTAATAAATCATGTACGTCACACTCCTTCGCGGAACAGTAAAACAAAAAGAAATATTTAAATCACCGCGCATAATATTGCTGATAAAATCATTCGAGTCCACGTAGGTACTGTGCGCGCTTTTCAGAACCCCGTGCATTTGCGAACTTAGCGGCATTATCGGTCAATTCAGGGCAACATGGCGTCATTCGGACTTTGACACTCTGCCACACGAAATGTGAAAACTACGCACCCTGTTGAGAGGTAAGAAGTGAACTGAGAGACGCCATTTGAAGTAACATCGTAATAACATTGTTTAATTGTAGATTTATGCTAATGATGAATTTTTATCAGGGTTCCTACGATGGGATCACAAGGTGAAGCCGTCTTCGGATGTCAAGCATGCGGCCTGCTGAGAGCTCGAGGTCCAGTACAAGGGCAGGGGACCACCTGGCAGCATAGGAGTCAGCTTCCATGGACCCAGGGGATGCCGGTCTCACCCTGAGCTGATGTAGTACATCGTGGCGTGATGCAGGAGATAAGCATTGTCGGAACAGTTCCGTTCTTACGCCGAAAGACCTGGTATTATCTGATCTCATACTATATTTCAAGTACCCATCATACCGTTCAGCGCCACGGCGACGTTAAGTTTTGTGAAGCACAGGATTTGGAAGAGCATCTGTGACCTATTAATAAGGACATGTGGAGCGTCATGGGGAGGCATTGTTGTTCGTGTTAATTGTGTCTCATCCTATGTGAATGTAAATTCTGACCTGATGATTTCCCGTCTGCGACACCTGCGCTGGCGCTACCGCCTGTAGAGTTTTGAAAATATAGTTTAAGCTGCTTTCTCCCTTGTATCGCGGCCGTCAGCGACGATGTCGCGGAGAGGGCAATTTACTTTAAATTAGAATATAAGATTTCAATGAACCGAATTTAGAATATCTTTGAATTTGCCTGTTGTCGCCATTTCATGGCACAGATAATTGTCAGTAGTTTATTGAATAAATGCTAATGTTGATTGCACAAAATGTCTTGTTATGTAAACCCATCTCTGTTAATCTGTTGCAACTTGAAATTGTTAATATAAGAGGCACCTAAAGCGGCTCGAGAGAGAGAGTTCAGTGCGCATATCACCGAAAGGACCCTGAGATTGAAATAGAGGAATAAGGTTAATCCCATTCTTCTACGATTGAACTAGCTGGTCATGACGAGGGGTTCAGATCATGAGGATCTGAACTCCACGTCATAATATATATACAGGGTGTACCAGACATGTACATAGACATACATATATATATATAAAGACATTTTTTTTACTATTGTTTTTGTTATTCTTATTTACTATAACATACATATTCGCTAGATGACATGCAAAAAATGGAATTAACATTTAAAACTATACTAGTTGGGAGTGTTAGAAAGAATCAGGTATTTTCGCGGAGTGCATACTAGGAGTGGGAAACATTACGAAGTGATGTAGCGGTCTGATTCTATAGGTTTTTATATGATTATCTAAACAAATGCGTCTTTAATTGTTTTTTGAACTGTGGTAAGCTGTTTGTTTGTCTCAGTTTATTTGGTAGTTTATTCCAGAAGTTTGGTCCAGGAGTTTGGGCGTGATATTAGATTTTTTCGAGGTATCATGATTTATTTTTTATCATAGCCAATGCTTCATCCCACATTTCAGCAGCTATCACTATTAATTTAGTAGAACGATTTAATTAACAAATTTTCTTCACAATTTTGTGATTCTTGAGAAAAACTTTAAATAACGTTTTTTTGCAGAAACCAACCAAACAATATACTAATTAAAACTGTGATAAAAGATTTTGTGACAAGAGTGATTAATAAAATACTAGCTTTGCCCGCGCGGCTTCGTACGCGTAGATTTTTAGTACACTATTTGGATCATCATAGAACTTTCACAAACCTTCTAGAACATTCTCTTTCCAGAACTTTAAAGAAATTTATTGAATGTAACCTTATAAGAACCTTCTACACCGACACATTCCGCCACTCAGTTTAGAACCATATAGAACTTTCTGGAATTTTCTAGAACCTTTTCCTTCCAGAACTTTATAGAGCAGGTTTTTCTGGAACCTTTTGGACTCACCAACACAGTCGGCGCGCCTATTTTGAAATAATCTGAAGCATTTGCGGCCTTCCCATAACAGAACAATGTGCTAGAAAGCACATTTTCGTCACCCACTCCCACAGCCACTCCCACTAAACTATATATATATGTATTGATTAATCAATATTTTCACCTCCGGAGCCGCACTTTGCCGACCTCTGGTCTAGATGCTCCCAATATTTCAGAACCCCAATAATTTATATTATAACTTTCAATTTTAGTCTAAAATCGTCGATTACGTGTAATTCATAACTAACTAACTGACTAACCATCGCGCCTTTTCTCCGAAGGGGTAGGCAGAGAGAATAGAACGCCACATTCCTCTATCTTGGCACACTACTTTTTATTCGGCTACATTCACACATCTTATCATGCATGCTCTACGGTTGTTGAGGTTTTTAACAGGGCCATCTTCCAATAATTTTCCTGATCATTTGAACAACGGGCAGTTCTTTAAAATATTTGATGAACTTAACGATTACCCCGAAAAATTCTTCCAATATTATTGAATTCTATCACATATAAAAATGCTCCTTTCAGAAATGTTTAATGTTTCTATCACTATATTCTTTTGAAGTAATATCATACAATGGTGGTCTTCTATCAACTTTCGTAATTAGCATTTCAATATTAAAGTCTTCATCCAGATCGGCATAATTATTGCTTGTAGCCAACGTTCTTTCACATAAAATATTATATGGTACAGCGAAATAGCGCGTAGTGCTGCGCTTTTTTGCCGCCGAGTGCGCGCACTACGATTCAAAACCCTTTGTTACAACGCTGCGGTGCGACATTATGCCGCTGCGTTTTTTCGCCGCGGCATAATGTCGCAGTCCTAGTGCACGCGTACCCTATGTGTGTAATTCATAATTGAAATTATTTCAAAATTACAGTTTGGTGTTGTAAATAAATAATTAATTCAGTTTTAAAACTACGTAAAACATGGTTAACGCACGTTGTGGGTACCGCAGGACTATCGTACTTGATAATAATTTTTCACCTACGCCATTTTAACCAAACGCTAATCGACTTACAAATGTACCAGAGATTGCTTTACAATGAAGAGCAATTAACGCAGAACCTTCGGAAACAATTCACAATAAATACATTTGCGGATCTCGCCCGTCCTTCCCCGAGGCCGGTGATTCATTAGACAAGTTTCGCGCGAAGTTCGAGACCGGTGCTGAGGGCTATTTGGGAACCAAAGTATCGAACGACTTCAGGGGCGAGCGAGCGGCGCAAAATAATCGGAGATAGAATTACAACTAAAGTTGGGGAACCCGCACTAGATACTTAGCAAGTTTCCAATATCCTCGTAAATATTGGTGAAATCTTAAAGCGCATGGAATGAAATCACATTCATTCCTGATTCTGAGCACATAAAACGTTAGAAAATTCAAAAATATAGATGACAAAAGTAGAGGAATTAAATTGAGAATTTTCATACGATATGATACCACAATTGAAAGCATCTATATTTTATACAAAAGTTTACCCTAAAAACGTTTTTTTCTATTGCCAGTTAAAAAATAGGTTTTTGAGTTTTACAGATCATATTTAAATACATTTACATATAATTTAATATGTAGAAAT
>JADDOH010010448.1:0-19480 GCA_016648135.1 Agrypnia vestita
GGTAAGAAACATATATGATGCAAGTGTTGACGGCGCCAGAAAGAGAGGGCGACCACGGAAGACGTGGCATGACCAGATTAACCAGATACTGGAAGATGGTCCTGTTAGAAGCCTGAAAAACCGTCGAGCTTGCATGCGAAGATGTATGAATGTAGACGAAGCGAAAGTTGTATGTCAGGACAGAAGAGTATGGCGCTCTATCCTCTCTGCCTACCCCCACGGGGAAACGGCGTGATGGTAAGTAAGTAAGTAAGTATATATACAGGGTGTACCAGAGCTAGCAGCAGAAATTTTGCCGGTATATTCCTGCCTATGTTATTTTCATTATTTTTTTTTATTTTTTTATTTAATTCGGTCATCCAACGGGGAGACACAATTGCAATACAAAAAAAATAGCTAAATGTCTCCCACAATTAAAGGATAACACAAATAGGACATTATCATAGATAAGTCAATTTGAAAATGACAGATAAAGCATCATTTAACCGATTGTTCCGAATTAAGCTTTAACATATGAGTCTAAAATGTTCAAGCAACCATGACCATATCAATAGTTACGGAGATATGCAATATCAAATTTTGCATTTTTTTTTCAATATTTCTGACTTATTTTTTACAAAAAGTTGATCTATCATTACAGTAACTTATATCGATCATTAAAAATTCATTCGCTTTAATACAAGTCGAATAAAATGATAAAAACCTTAAAAAATTGAAAAAAGTTTATTTTTACAAGGTTTTTATCATTTTATTTAAATTGTTTGAAGCAAATGAATTTTTCATAATCGATATAAGTTACTGTAATGATAGTTCAACTTTTTGTAAAAAATAAGTCAGAAAAATTGAAAAAAAAATGCAAACTTTGATATCGCATATCTCCATAACTATTGATGTTAGGTCATGGTTGCTTGAACATTTTAGACTCATAACATAGGCAGTAATCTACCGGACAAGTTTCTGCTGCTAGCTCTGGTACACCCTGTATGTCAATTATTTACATGTCGACGTATGTAAGTAATAATTTAAATTATTTATTATTTATTTACAAAACATTACAGACTTCTTCTTTTTCTCCATCGTTATCCTATTAACAGAGAAGTCCTAAAACATTCAAAAATACATAGAAAATATACCTTTGAATGTTTTCAAAGATACATGTGTCTTCTACTTTTTCTAATGCTTGTCCGGTTATCATATTGTAACCAGGCTAAAAAAATTGCGCACTTCTGTCACATGTCACAACAACACTATCGAAGATTCCAGAACGGCCTAAAGTAATCTGTGGCTCCCGAGAAACATCTACAAAAGCCTGGAAGCCACGAAAAAGTTTTCCTAAACACTGGAAACGTATGGAGGTTTTGATATCAGCATTAACCAATATAAATACAGCACACGGGAGTAAGGACAGATAGTTGTTTTGGGGCGCGTTTGATAGCGGCATGGAAGCGAGGGTAGTTTTTTAGTTTAGAGGCGAGTTTCCAGGGCGGCCAAGCGAGCTGTAATTCGACAACGAATAATCTGGAAAAGGAAAGAAAAGCGAAATAGGACGTGCGGAAATTGGATGGAATGTTCTAGTGAATAATGAATAAAGTGTTAAAGCGATTATAAAGTGTATATTTATGAGTGATAAATTTACGAAACAGTTTAATTTAAATAATAGCGTTATGTTAAATAGTGTTAAGGGATCGTATACGTTAATTCCTCCTGCAGCCAAAACACTTGACAATATGTTAGCGATCATGTAGGCCATCATTGTTAGGTTTGCAGCGGCGTGAAATTGTTGGACTGTGTACTTTTTTAACCTAAGCAGGATCTAGGATTATTCTGGAACACTTAGGATACACCTGAAATATTGCAATCTCAATTTTTATCATTTCTTTTTTATTTCGCATCCAGATTATCACATAAGTAGTTTGTTGGTCAAGTGGTTAAGAGGCTAATCTAGCGATCCACAGGTTAAGCCCCATTCCAGGAAACTAGCAAGTTAGTCCTATTTTCATAGCACAAGCATTTAGCTCAGTTTGAAAATAGTAAGAATGTGAGAAGAGAGGAATGTGAATTATGTCTTTTCTCTGTCTTTTTTAAATAAAAATAATCACTAGTTACCTTTCATCCCAACTTTTAACAATCGACTATAGATCCACTTCCAAATTCTTCACGTTTACTTTAGAGATTCAAAACTGGAGAGAATTGGCGCAAAATTGAGGTCAAAGGAAGCCATGACCTACCAGTGGTTGTAAAGACAATAGCGATGATGGTAAGCATCTAAAAAAGATTATCTGAGCTTCAAAATTGTTGTTATTAATATAACAAACAAATTCAATAAAGTTTCATCCTTTTAGCCCTTTCCTTGAATTCCGAAGTAAATTTATGATTATAGTGCAATACCATCTAACATTAATATACACATTTAATCGAGCAAAGCTTAATCCGAACATGTCATTCGAGAGCTGTTTCGGTCGCGATAAAGCCGCCATTTTGAACCGAGAATTTGCATAAGCTTCGACAATATGGCCGCCAAGCTCGACCCGCAGCGCCGGCGACATATTGCGGCGGAAATTAAAAACGAAGGCAAAAATGCGCGCTTCTGTTTCCCGACATCTTTCTGGAGGTAGGTCCGGGCGGATCTGGATTTTTCTGCAGTTTTACCGATTATATTCTCTTAACAGACGATGCAACTTGCGGACGCTACGCTGATGGCAATTTAAACTAATGATACTGATCATTTTAAGACGATGCTTTAAACTACTTGATAATAGTGATCAATCTCTTTAGCGTGAATTTGTTTTTTTACTACTTAATACATACATTACATACTTAATACATACATATTACTGTTCTCAATTACTAGAACGTATCTGCTTGCGAGTTCCGCCTCGCATAACTAGAAGTCATGCAGGTTTTGCCGTGGAAACTGCAGCTACTAACTATTTATTTAATTCCCCACTGCAAAGGCTTCCTAGACTAGCAAACAGATACGAACAACTGGACGACTTTGCCAATAATTGTATATTATTCAAACATATTTTAAAAGTTGTATTGAAAGATTACTAGTATTTGTCGAATTGGACTTAAATAATTGATTTGTATGTATATTTTATTATTATATTATGACTTTTATTTGCTATATCATGTGCTATATCTTCTCTCTCTACGTTATTACTTTTCTTGGTTTTTAAATTTTTATATTATTATGTTTTTCTTATGTTTCTTGCTTTTTACTTTATATTATATTTATCTTTGTCTATTTTTATCTGTATTTTAATAATTTTCTTCTCACTTTGTCATTTCTATGTTTACATGTTATTATGTTTTTTTTTTCTTCTCTAAACTATACACCTATTTTGTTAATGTACACTGTACTTATCAATTGTGAAAGCCCTATAGGGCGTTAATTAATAAATAAAAATACATACCCGAAAGATTAGCATATAGCAAGATGTTTTTTGTGACTAGTTTTTATTTTTTTGTAATTAAAATTATTTGAATTAAAAAATAGAGAAAATGTATATATTTATCTACAGTATATAACGGATTTCTTCTTTTTCTCCATCATTATGTTATTATATCCAGACAGAACAGCCCTGATCGCTATGATAATGATAATTTCACTGCCAAAACTATCCGGTGTCATCTGCTTCATTCTACAGCATCCCTGACGGCTTTCTTCTGCGTCTTGTTTGTCAAGCCATTGTTTGCGACTTCACCAGATTTATCCTTCTGATCGAAGATCTCCTACTCCTCCGCGAGATCTTCCGCGAAGACAAGTTCCCCTCTACTCTGTCTATCTCCTCTCCATTGCGTCTTAACGTCTTATGATACGTTCAAAGTGTTGTCAAGGGATCTCAGGGAAATGGGAGGTGGAAATGAAATAGCACTACAAATTAATTAAAGTTTTATTTTTTTAAAATTGATCACGAACTTAACTGTATCACTTTTATGTAATTCGGAATAATTATAACTAATGTATTAGCACCTCTGTCGAACACTTTATTCGCCGTTTCCTGCCACGCTGATTGCTTTTGAAAACTTCTCAAACACCCGGTAGGTACTCTCGCAAATTATTTCGTTTGTGGTTTAACGCGCACAGAATCTCAAATAACTTTTTGTTTCTGATTTCGCTTCTGTCATAATTTCTGTGTTCGCATTCACTGTGTACCACACCAGAAAAAGTAGACTGCTCTAAAAATGGATAATATATGTTGGTATGTTTATCAATAATCAATAAACGAGACTTACAGATGAGGTAGATATATTGACAGAAAGGTATGTACAGGCTAATGTGGTGTAATTGGCAACATACCTTCCTGGAAAGCTAGGTAATCTGGGTTCGAATCCCGGTGGCAGCAAAATAGTTTTTCGTTGGTTTGATTTTTCTGCATGTCTTTCTAATTATTGATTGGTATTATAAGTGCATGTTATATTTTGTGAGCGAAACTGAGCTCGCGCATCTTGGTTAAATAATTATTTGACAGAGGTATGTATTGATTGGGTTTTGTCGCTCGTTACGCAGTTAACGCTTTGATTTTCCACTCAACGTAGTATTGAAATTATAAATGTTTGATTTATTCTGTTCCACGAGCAGGTATGTACTTCCGCTTTTGATCTAAAAACTGAAAACTGTCATTAAATGAAATCATTGTTAATTAACGATTTTGCTAATTTATTTATCACTCCTCCCCCTCCCAGGGGGTGGCAACTGGAAAAGTATTTTCAAATTCAATTAAAACGTCTGTTTTATTCTACCCACCACTAGTGATCGGGTTTCGGGCCACTGATTTTACGAAAAAGGGTTACAGATGGGAATGTTATATATTTATTGTAACATAAAATACGTTGTTTTGGAGGCTTTTCGGATAAAATGTGTCACGAAAATGCGTTGAAAAACGACTTATGTGAAAAAAACACGCAATTCATAAAGTAAATGATTTTATTTTTATTTTCACAAAACAAAAGAACACCAACAGTAAGAAGCAATCAACTTACAACACGCAATAATAAACAAATAATTGGAAATAGGTTTCTAACAACTAGCAATACTTCCGAAACTACATTAAAAAATCTCTAGGCTTGGTATTCTATTATTGTATTAAAACAACATAAGTGCGATATAATATTATGTAGATACCATAATATATTTCTATTAAAAAAAAAACAATTACCTACATGATAATCAAATATTATATAAAATAGTACCCGGCGTTGCACGTGTTAAAGATTAAGTTGAAAATAAATTTGTGATGGAAACAAAGGTTCCATTGTTTTGCAAAGCCAACAATGTTTCCATTTAATTGAGGCCGGCATGGCCTATTTCTTCCGTCGGAAATATGTACCCAACATTTGGGTCCAATCGGTGAAGTGGTGTAGATTTGTGCTGAAAATATATCAAGGGGTGGGAAAAGGGTAAAAGGGGAGGAAAAAAATGTCGCCTATGTTACCCGCCGGGTCCTAAAGAATACGTTTCCAAATTTTGAGTCCAATCGGTTGAACGGTACAGATTTGCATTGAAAATATATCGGGAGAGGGGAAGGAAGGAAATGTCACCTATGCTACCTACCGGATCCTAAATCATAATTATGCAAAATTTGAGTCGAATTGAACAACTGTGTAGATTTGTAAAGAGAACAGACAGACAGACAGATAGACAGACATTGAGTTTTTTAGGTACAGATTATCAAATTTTTTTTTTTTTAAATTGATGTATATGAATGTTTACAATGATAGTCTTTTTCAATGGTGAAACGGATGACTTGGCAAAAATAATTGTATAACATTGGTAACTTTTGTTTAGGCAGCATATCTTAATCAGTTAAAGCTATCTCAACAACAAACTATATCAACCATTTAAATATATCGCAAATGAGCATTATAAAAACCATTTTAAAACATCCAATCAGAACGCCCTCAAAAGAGATCTTTAAATGTTTTGACGTACCGAACATAAAACAAATATATGCCAAGAGTATTCTCTTACACCAATTTAAAGACACAAAACAAAACAATAGAACACCGGCATATAATACGAGAGGCAGTAAAATGGTAAATAGAAATATACCAACTTACAATACAACTTTTGGCCAAAGAAGCTATATCTATTTTGCAACCAAAGTCTACAACCTCCTTCCTCCAACCTTAAAAAATATTGAAAAGATTGAAGATAAAAGCATGGCTAAAACAAGTTGATGCAGGTAAACTAGAAGGAGTATTGAAAACTACGCAGTAATTTAAAAATAGAAATAAGTATACACTAGACCGCCTCAGCACAGGAACCCATAGTGAGGAGGACTAAGAATATCAAAAATATAATTATACATACATACTATTATATTAAACGTGTACAAATTGTATCTAAAAAGAACCTAATAAAAAAAATAAAAAAAATCTACCGGCAATATAATGTTCCGGGATCGAGTCCCGGTTATAACCACATTATAGATTTATTTTTGTATCTCTTTAAGTGATTTATCATAACCATTTTTTTTTATAAAAATTATTTAAATCGCTGACTGTATGCCTTTCCGTGCCGATGTTCTGCCATAGAACATTCCGTGTGAGAGCAGAATACGAACCCTGGAGTCCGTGAATTTACGTTCAAATCTTCGAAGCTTAAGAGACTTTGGAGCTCTCGTAAACTCTAATTCTGCATAGTCATGATGTTTGGAGGTAACTAACACGAAATATACTGTTACTAGTGTAAAGAAGGGCGCCAGGCATGAATAGGACGATTTCGTAACAAATTCACTAATAATAATAAATTTGTTTCAATTATATGAAAGTACTTGGCAGATATAAAATAGACGGCAGACAAATAAAAATACTGGAAATTAATTAGCGATTTAATTATTAATGATAAATTAATTATTCAATGTATAAAGTCACAGATTAAATAACTCGAAAATGAACACTTAGTTATCGCTTTGTAACACGTTTTTATCGCTCGTTGAATATTCAATTCTCGCATATAGAAGTCGCTCTGGTTTATTTAGCCCCTCAGGTACTTCGCTCGATTATTTTGCTTTATTTATCACTTCAATCATCTCACGACTGGCCACCCTGGCCTCGCGGTTAACGGCCGACTTCGCACCGAGCGAACTGTCAAACTGACGATGACCATGTGCACTGCGACGTAGTTCCTTATTTATAACCAAATGCTGGTATTTTCGAACTGTCTCTTTATATATTATTCTAGTGTTTAAGAGAAGTTTCTCGTCGTTTCTCGGCCATTCCAGTCTTTTGTAGACGTTTTGCGAAGGTTGGAGATAATTCTAGATTTCTGTAGACCATTCTCGATGTTTCCATGGTGTTGTTCCAAGTGGCATATTACCAGAGATTTGGACAGGGCGTAAATTATTTTTAGCATCTCGTTACAATACCTTAATGATTTGAGTGGGGTATAGACTTTTTTGATGAGATAATAACCACTTTTGAGCAGCAAATATTCATGTTATATAAATATTCTAATAAACATACCATGCCTTACTTCAGTTATAATTTATTTTCGTTGTCATCAGCGTTTGTAATCGTCGAAATATTTTTTATTTCTTTAATTAAAGAGGTGATTAATATTTTTATTGGTAATTATTAAGGTACCTACATAGTTAACTATAATTCAATTGAAAATTTTTCAAAAAAAATGTTCATGTTTGTTTTTACATAGAGCTCCTCCTCCGTGACATGCCACTTTCCCCTGTGCACGTTTGCTTGAGACAGAAAAAATAAAAAAAGCGCTTATTTAGAAATGAAATATCTATGTCTAAATCACTAGTCCATATATACACACAAATTATGGCACAAATGTTTCATAGAATATATATATTTATTTTTTTTTCACACAAAATACATTCAGTATATAATTTTGCGATTTACCACTAAGGCTAGGCCTGTTCTAGATAAACCGCCTCACATTTTAAAGTGTTTTCTGCAGTTTATATAGAACAAAAAGGGAGAAAGAAAAAATAATAATGCAAGATAGACATTATAAAAGCCAACATGACATATGAACATAAAAAGCGTTAATTAATATATGATAAAATCAAAAAATATATGCAATGTTGGAAAACACTAAAAATTAGGAATAAAAAATAAAATTGCAATGTAAATTGATTTCAGACCAATTTGAATATAGGCACCGTAAAATTTTTTTCTCATCCATTCATCCAATTTTTTTGGTGCTATATAAAGGAAGTGTCTTTGTCCAAATAAAGTCTTCATATGAAGCACTTGTATTTTATGTTGTGAAGTGGTTCTTGTGATGTAGTGGTGTGTTGTAGTATGATGTGTAACAGTATCACTGCGATAAAAAATAAATACAGTTCTACCGTAAAGTTGTTATATATTAAGGAAAGCTAAGTGCTTCAAAATGTTTCTTTGTTGGTTATTACTATTAAAAATTACTATCATAATTACAAATTTTATTTTATTTTGTTGACGTTTGTTAATTACTGTTTACAATTAACATAGCGTATAATTAACATACGAGTTTTCCTCCAGCGTGAGAATGATATTTTAATTATAGTCCGTGCTTTGATAGCATCCAAATCCGAACAGTTGAGGATAAATTATGATCGTCTACCAAAAATGAATCCCATCCCAATTAATTAATTCCGTTGTCGGTCTGTCCGTCCGTCCGTCTATCTGTCTGTCTGTCTGCCCCCTTAACTTCGTGTAACGTCCGTAATTTCTTTATAGTAATTTTAAATTAAATAAATAAATACTTATTAGGAAACGACTTATTATAGGAACCGACGTGTAAAAGTACCGTAATTTTTTACGGATTACAGCTAGTAACATTACTGAAAACAATACTTATTTGTAATTAGTTACCAAGAAATGTATGTGCATGCAATGATTTTCAGTGTATTAAACTTTTTTTTTTAGGTCACAATCCCAGGATTGGTCTGCACCAAACACTCGATCTCTTCACTCCTCTCTGTCACCTGGCAGCTTCTACATTTCTTAATAGGTGCTTATACCTTATAGGAGCTTCTAACTAGACCTTCGGACAGTGTTTCCATCATCTCAAAGTAAGAACTCTCACTCTATTATCGATCGATCATGTTTCTTGATAAAATAAAGTCTTTCATACTCGCGTCGTATGTTACATTTTCCGAATTCTCCTCACATATATTTTTCATATTTTTCCCCACTTTTCTTTCCATGCCTATATTATCTACAGGTATTTATTCCATACTCTTGCCTTTTACATTTCGTTCCCCTCTCATCTGCACTTCAAACGAATTAACTCTCGTTGCAAATATTTATTATCACATATCGATCACCCTAGACCGGCTTCAGATGTGGAGTATATGTTACAGCGATAACATATTTCATTTTTTAAGTTAAATATATTTTCACTAGAAATTTGGAATAGGTTTAACATTTATATTCTAATCTACGATGAAAGACTTAACGTCGTGAAAAAGAACTATCCCGTATTATTTTTTTATTTTTGTTGTATAATGTCAATTCTTATTTTACAGTTACCTTTGACATTTTTTCTTGAAAAAGGGTATATATTGTAGCGAGTCGATAAACCTACCGAGTACAACGATGTCACGCCACGGCGGTCAGTCAACCGTAACCGCAAGCTGCTACATACGCAATCCAGGGTCACTCATCCGTGAGCGGGTTATCTCTCTAGAGAATTTTATGACATTCCATTACAAAGTAAAATACATGTCAGAAGAGTTTAGAACATGGTTCAGACTTCTCGTTATCTGTAAAACAAATCTGACTGAGGAATTCAGCTATAATGGACGTCACGCGATGCAGACTAAGGTAATTCAGTTCGTGACGATTACGAGGTGGGAGGTGGCATCTCCGCGATACTACCAAGCAAACCAGTATGATTAGTGATTCATGATATTACAACGCGCGATATTAATAAGTGAGCAAACACTGTGAGATTATCAGTGATGATCATCATCATCACTCTTGGCACTACAACCCTTGGTGGGTCTTGGCCTCCTCAATAATCTTCCTCCACTCATGTCGGTTTAGTGCCAGCTCTCTCCAGTTCCGAAGCTCCAAGGCAGAGATGTATTTGAGGACGTTATCACCTTATCTTAATTTTGGCCTTCCTAAGCTCCTTCGCCCTATTGGCCTTGAGTTCAGCAGGGACTTTGGTGCTTGATGTTCGGACATTCTCTCCACATGACCCAGCCACCGAAGTCTTCCCAGTTTTATACATTTTGTGACGTTTGGCGGAATAAAGAAGTATAAACCGGGGCGAGAAGTTACTAAGAACGAACGTTGAACGGCATTTACGAAAAGCGATCTAAGCGATAGAAGTAGCGTTAACCAGTGCAAATTAATAATAAATGTGTGAAATATTGGGGGAGACATTTAGCGACTATAAAATTACGGACAGTACTGCAATTTGCCCCGTGTTCAGTTACTTTCTTTGGTAATAAATTAAACAAAAATAATTTCCAGCGTTTCCATTTGCCTCCCAAAGCCACAATATTATTCATTAATTACAGGCAAATGCGGCCAAAGTAAATATAAATTAACATATGACAACTCTGTAGCTGTAGGGGTGAACAATGCAATGCAAATACCTGTTGACCCATCCGTGCAATTACTGCAAATAGATCGAGTAAGATTTCTACGGCAAATGTTCCAGACTGTTGTGTGGGGGCCGACTAATTGATCGCCCTCCCGAGCCTCCTTTGATCGCGCCGCCGCCCGGATTACTGGCACGCCCTTGTGATTAATTCGTCTACCCCTAGTAATACAACTCTAATTCTTGGCCGTTGATGGGAATCCACCAGCGACGCTATAAGCAAGAAGGGGTGTAATTAGATTTGCCGCTCGATTCTTATTAGATAAAGACTCCTTACCATGGCGTCGACACATTTTTTGGTCATTAGTATAATTGTATGGATTTGTAATTGATAAATTTGGCATTAACATTATGCAATTAATTAATCAATTCGCAAATCACATAATACGAAGTAATCATACTTTCATTCGTGTACTATTAAACTTCTCCATAGCGTTGCGCGTAAGGGTAGTAAAATTAATAATTTTGTATGTTTGGACATCAAAAGAAATATGAACGCGGGTGTTACATCTACGGGTTTTCTGAATTCGCGAATCATCTATTAGAAACAGGCCACGCGTTTAAAAAAGAAAACTGTGTCGAGATTCTCCATAAAAATAATAGAGGCTTCAGATTAGATAACTTAGAAATATAAGAAACCAAAAAATGCCTGAATACTAAAACCAATATAATTAACAAGCATTTTCATTTTATGAATAGTCCATTACTTTATACATTCGCCAATTTGGTTGTCTACTTGTCAATTATCCCCACCATAACTGTAGAAAAATAATAGATAGAGTGCATCCATCCTGAGAAAGATACAGTGTTATCGAAACCGGTCGACGTAAAGTTTCTCAAAGCGATTTATACAAAGTTTTTAATTAATTAAGATTAATTTATAGTTTACTTTGAAGAAGGAACGATGGTTCCGATATCGATTGATGTTACCACAAATATAGTGGTTTAAATCAAGTTATATATTAAATCAAGTGATATAGTGTGTTTGATATATTTTCAGCAGCATGTCCCGTCCCTACATAGAACTCGACAAATTGTCACATTTCGTTGCCGCAATTCCAATACTAATTATCAATCAAATTCTGTGATACACAGAATATTGGGGACTGGTAATGAATTTGGTTGTATGGTTAACCTTTTCAACGATAGTCTGGATAAAGTAAGGTTTACACTTAAAGAGACAATACTGCTTCGTTACTGACTTCGACTGTTATATACATGTAATGGTGGGTAATATATATATTTTATACACATTGCGGCTCTGATGCTGATGTTTTGGTGCTATTCCTGATACTTTTTTTATATTTTGCTACTTATAACTGATATTGTTTAATGTACGTGCTTTTTGAATTTTATGTTATATTTTTTACGTAAAAGCCTACACGCATTACTGCTTTATATTTTTAATTTTTATACTCATGTTTTGGTGCTATACTTGATACTTTTTATATTTTGGTGCTTATAACAGATATTGTTTAATGTATGTGCTTTTTTAATTTTACGTTATATTCTTTATGTAAAAGCCTTTACCTGATGGGTGTAAACATATAAAATAAATAAATAAAGATACAGAATGTTAGTAAACTTAGTAAAAACCACTACCAGATTTACGGTCTACCGGTTTCGAGACGTACCCGTCTCTTCGTCAGGACCAACACTACACTACTACATTCACAACTCTATACACCCCAACCATAGTATTGTAAAACTATCACCACTATTGTTCACATGCGTGTTAATCTTGTCAGAGTAATTGAACTACTGAACAATTCAGGGATCTAACGAGAGAGAGTGAGAGGGGGCGGGGTCACCACATCTTTTGCTACATTGAACAAAGGGCTATATGGAATGTAGTAGTGTAGTGTTGGTCATGACAAAGAAAGGGTACGTCTCGTAACCAGTCGACCGTAAATCTGGTAGCGGTTTTTACTAAGTTTACTAACATTATGTTATTATGTCTAATCACAAAGTTAATGCCTTAAATATTAATAATATTAATAATAAATAAAGATACATTTTAACCAAAATCCACATTCGCTTACTGGACGAAGTATATGGCCGTATATTCATCTTGACTTAACAAAGAGCGCTGGCAGCCCGATGATAACGAGTACTCGCTACCTCACATTGCACTACACGTGTTGTAATGTACTAAACTTGCTAATTATGCATAATGTACTAAACTTTCTCCGCCTTGTTTGATAAATTCCAAGCAGACCAACAAATAAGCCACCACACCGCGGAGTATTCTAACTGAGATTGAACAAGGATTAGACTCCGGCACGTCTGCATTGTGCTTTATGAAATATCGAGAGCGTGGTGGGGCGTGTCGCCGGGCGCCCCGCTGCACGCGTCGCTTCTCTACCGGTCCTTTTGACAGCTTTCACTCATAGCGCTCCAACTCGCTTTCAGTTTACATACGCGTAATACTCTATTATATAGTTTTATTCTGTTCATGCCACACCATTGTTTTATCGATTCTAAAATATAAAGAAAACGGAGTGTTCTAATATTTAATAATTCGAAATATTCCGAACAGACGTTTCGATTTATGGAGGTCATCGTCGTTGGACATCTTTCTGATATGTTAATTTTTTCATAATATAAAGGATGTTTTTTAGAGTTATATAAATGAAATAAAATCAATACTTGAAATGAAATAAAATACATAAAAATCGTTTTAGTGGTATTGGCCTTATCGGAATAATTTTATGCCATTAATTTTTAAATATTTTTATATGGGTATAACTCTTTTTCCAGCCACAGCCAATTTGACAGCTGACATAGTGCTCAGTTTGGTTTGCCATTTCATCATGAAGTACGCCAGTACAACGTTTGCGAATAGGGAAAATTTTAACATTAAATCGTTTTAAACACTTATGAGGTAAAATAGTCTTTTCAGTAAAGTCAATACCACGACTCGTTTGTGTTTTATTTCATTTTAAATTTCTATACCTCTAAAAAACACCCTATGCCTACACGTAATTGCATTATTCATGATATATTGCAATGTTAAATGCGTCAAAAAAAAATCTTATTTGGTAGGTTTTTATTATACAGATATCTTCACATTATTTATAGCATTTTTCACATTATTTATAGCATTTTTCAGAAAATTAAAATATATATATATATATACATATATATTTCTAAATGTGGAGACCTGTAAGTGGCCATCTATATTGTATCAATGTTTTCTATGCTTTTTTTTGTGCTGTTGGTCTTCCATAAACATTAAATAAATAAATAAATAAATAAATATATATATTATATATATCTTTTTTTATTATTTTTTTTATCCCTTATTCCCTCTTAATTTTTTTTTACAAGATAGAGACAGTTACTTTTGATGGATATTTCTCTTCTACACGAGTGACATAAACTCGTGTGTAGGAGAGAAGTATCATTACATTTAACATTTACAGAGAACTATATTATAAAATGTATAGACAATTAAGTAATAAGTATGTGTACAGACAATTAAATCATTATAGGTAAGTAATAGGTACATATATAATAAAATAAAAATTTAATTATTTCTAAAGGTATTTTTTCACGCTTTTTTTAAATGCCTCATAATTTTCCTCAGTCCTCATTTCAACAGGCAATTCGTTGAACCATTTCACACCTCTGAAAGTATAGTGATGCCGAGCAGTTGTGGTATGTATCACGGGGATATGTAATTTACCAAGTGTTACATTTCTGCTACTTGACACTCTTTGGATCAGCTCGTTATCACTGTGTTTTTGTTTTGCGCCGCTGGAATGTTTTGAAAAGAATGATTTTTCCATTTTATTTTTCAATTTGTGTGCGAAGTACAAAATCTTTTACAAGATATCCTTTTGCTTTAGTTTAACTGAGGACTTGAGGTACCCGACACCGCTATAACCATTTATGCCGTTTACGGCCACACGCCGTTCAGGAAAGAATTTCGAATAGGTCCATTTTGACATTGCATCAAGTGATTATTCCGTGGCTATTCAATAGCTTGCTTGGAAGACTGTTGCATAAAGTCTCCAGCTCTGTATTCAACAATCTATGAGCAATCTCATTTAAAATTACGCCGCTCTTCAAAATACTTCTGACTTCTGACTGAATCGAAAAACTATCTTAGCTTTGTGAGATATTTGTGAATATTACAGAAAAATACATATACCTGTTACTAATTAAGTTATATATATTTTTTGTTAAAAACTCAATAACTATATCAATAATAACTAACTATCCCAATCCCAATTGTAATCATTTCATTGTCTGTCTGTCCCCGAAACTTCATGTAATGTTCGTAACTTCTTTATGGTATTTTTTAATTTATTTAATTTTATAACGATTTTTTTTTAAATAAAATATATACTTAGTCCGTAAGAACCGACAAGTAAAAGTATAGTCATTATTGATGGGTTACAGCTTTATCAATAATAATAATGCTACACAATAATCCCGATGAAGAGAACATTGTTCTCGAAACATGTAGATTTTTTAATCTAATATAGTGGTGAAAACAAAGTAATTTGTGTTTTATTTTAATAATGCTATAATAATAAGCCACTATAACAATAACTATAAGTTAACAATATCAATAATAATACCGTAGTCTTGTGTATATTTTCTTGCATTCGTGAACTCATACTTGTGGTCTCACAAGACGTAGATTCTTTACACATATTGGCTCATAGTGTTGGACTGAGAATACATTTTATAAGACATCATCGCTAAGCAAACTAAGCCACACATAAAAAATTTAATATTACGGGTTCGAAACGATCTTACAAAGGGACAGGCATGGACAAAACCGAAATTGTATTGTTACATGTTAAAATCATTTCTGGAGTAACTAGTTTCAATTGTCTTTCGCGTTATGCAACAATGGTCCTTAGGATGTGCGAAATGCAAGAAATAAAAAAGCAATGATTTAAAACTGCAACATTGAAATAAAATATGTTACCTACGATAAAAATAAATTGATTATTAGATGCATCAAAGTTACCTACCAATTCTAAATTTAATAAAAAAGTTCCGGCATCACCTAGCCCGTATCACTCAGACAGTGGCGTGCAGTGGGTATAAACTTAGGTTATGCTGTGACCGATGATATACCTATATTAAAAATATATATATACACATATACCTATAAGGGTATATTCATTTAATTTTTTTTTAACCATATATAATGAACTATTTTGAGTAACTTCAATCCACAAAAAAACTGCACTTTAAAAGAAGTATTGTAAACAATATTTCCTAAATAAATAAATATTTTATAAAGGTATAGCTAATACGGCGAAAAATTTCAATATATTTCGAAGATGATTTATATATAATTAAATCAGGAACAATACTAATTTCAGATATACGTTTCTTTTCACAAAAATAAATCAAACATTTTATGATATCATTATGATATGACAGATAACAGATGGTATTTGTCGTATTCGTATTTACATTTACCATAGAAAAGACATAAAATTTACACCGAAAGTTTTGGGTGGAATTTGTAAAAAATAACATTTCTGCATGACGTGCGCCTGGCATAGGACCTTTCGAAGAAGGACGCTATTGCACAAAACTCGCAGCATAAAAAATACACGGTTTTTTTCTCGACTTGACTATATCTGTGGAACAAATTGGTTGGCGAAATAAATGAAGAATTGACATGAAGTTAAGCACAGAAAAGTCGGAAATTAAACTTCTAGCCTTAGGCTTACGGCTAGAATTTTAAGTCGAAAAAAACAGGTACGTCACGTTATATGGAAACGTCAGAAATAAAACTTCTAGCCGTAGGACAAATTACGGCTAGAATTTTAAATCAACTTTTTCTTAAGATAAGGATTTTTCTCAGAATCTTTACTAATGCACAGCTTTTTTGCTTGTATGCGCTGCACGCCACTGCACTCAGAGGTTTTTAAAATTCAATGCTTTACATAAAGTTGCAAGCCATTTATAATATGAATAAAAGATGTATCATTTAAACAAAACTGAAAACATGTGCAAGTCACACTTCCTTTGGAATCTTAAATGCAAGCATAATTTGTATTTCAGTTCCGCAGAATTGAAATTGTTTTATATTTTTTTTCTGTGTACGAATGTTTCATATTGATTAATTTATCTTGTTTTAAATATAATTTTTATTTTTCACTTAGTGGTTGGGAGATATTGGTATGGGTAATTGGGAACAAGGCAAGCACTCACCTTTCTTCCTTCGATTTTGCGTTTCTCCTCTTGCCTCTTCTATATCTCCAAACTTCTAGCGGCGAGGTGTTTCACGTTAATTTCAATGTAAAGCACTCGCGTCAAGATTTAAATCTTTGTTTCAATTTGCGGTAGTTCACAGCGGAAAACTATGCGGTCACTTTTTTTCTATTCCGATATTTTTTCTATTGCGATTGCAGCTGTTTTTTCGTATTGTGGCGGCTTCGATTTTCAAAAGTGGAGCGGCTCTAGTACTTGCTTGGTTTCGGGAATGGGTAGGGACTGGGAGAGAAGGAATACCTGTTTCCTAGTTCACAAATTAATTTATGGCGCTAACATGCCGCCCGGGATGAAGGCTTGCCTTCATTAACAAGTGATAGAAAGAAGAAAAAAAATAAAAAAATAAAAAATAATAATAATGAACTTAACATAGCGTAATAGCGTAGCGTTTTAGTGTAGCGTTCTATCGTAGCGTTTCAGCGTAGCGTTTTAGCGTAGCGTTTCAGCGTAACATTTTAACGTAGTGTTTCAGCGTAGCATTTTAGCGTAGTGTTTTAGCGTAGCGTTTTAGCGTAGCGTTTTAGCGTAGCGTTTTAGCGAAGCGTTTAAGCATAGCGTTTTAGCGTAGCGTTCTAGCGTAGCGTTTTAGCGTAGCGTAAGAAAGAAAATAAATAAAAATATAGCGTTAGGCGAACTAAAAATAAGTTAAAAAATAACAAGATAAAATTAATTGATACAGAACACACAAGAAGGAGAAGTCACTGAAGCGGCAAAGGACAAAGCCGTATAACCGGTCTTACATATTTACCCGTTAGTGTTCTGACTTTTGCGGTTCGTATGACTCCGTCATTACCGGGGTAAACCTCCTCAATTACCGCGAGAGGCCAATTGAGCGGCGGGGAGTTATCTTCCCTGATAATAACTACAATGCCCTTTTCGACCGGCTTCGAAGGAGTGTTCCACTTCTGTCTGCTCTGGAGAGAGGTCAAATACTCTTGACTCCATCTCTGCCAATATGATTGAATGAGCTTGCTTAAGAGCTCATAACGACTGAGTCTGTTCTCCTGGACGTTAGCGAAATCTTCCGATGGTAAATACTTTAATGGAGTAACGTTTAAGAAATGTGCTGGCGTTAAAGCGGTAAGCTCAGCAGGATCAGAACTCAATAAACATAGCGGACGACTATTCATTAAGCCTTCAATTTGAACAATAACAGTATTCAATTCTTCGTACGTAAGAATCTGATTTCCTACTACGCGTTTCAAGTGATTTTTAACTGATTTTATATTACTCTCCCATATACCGCCAAAATGGGGCGCGTAAGGAGGATTGTGTTTGAATTGAATGCGTAAATTTGATATGCTTTGATCCAGATATTTGATGTGAGAGTCACTTTGTAAAAAAGTGTAAAGCTCATCGAGTTTTCGCTTCGCACCTACGAAATTTGTACCACCATCACTGACAATAAGTGATACAGGTCCGCGTCTACTGATAAAGCGTTTAAATGCGTTTAAGAACATTTCTGAACTCAGGTCGGATACTAACTCTAGATGAAGCGCTTTAGTCGTTAAACAAATGAAAAGACATAGATAAGCCTTAGTAGGTTTTACTCCACGACGACGATATGGCGTTACTAAAAAAGGACCTCCGTAATCTACTCCAGTAAAAACAAAGCTTTTTACTTCACTGACTCTATAGTGAGGTAGATCTCCCATTAAGGGATATGTATTTGACGGCTTTGTTTTGAAACAAATATTACAATTTTGAACGCGTTTTCGAATCATGTTGCGTGCGGAAAGGATCCAGAAGTTTTGTCTCAGCAAGGCTAATAATAGACTTGCTCCAGCGTGTAGATTTTTAGTATGATAATAATCAACAATTAAGTGAACAATGTGGTCTTTAGCAGGCAAAACGATTGGATGCTTTTGTGTAGAACTAAGTTGTGATTGGTTAAGTCGACCACCAACACGAATGATTTTAACATCATCTAAGTATGCGTTCAACTTGCGTAAAGCTATAGAGTCTGTATTCAGGGAATGATGGCGTTGTATGCATTTAATTATGAAATTCTCTGTTAGTTCTAAATCGTTTGCAGAAATAAAACCGCGTGTTTTCAAGATGTTTGAAAAGCGTAGGACATATACCGAAGCGCGTAAGAATTTTAGATAACTTGACATTCGTTGTGCCAATTTGTATACAGCGTTATCTTGCACGTCACTATTAGATGGCACAAGAAGTGACACGGTCTTTGATTCGGGGAGCTCCTCGTTTGAGCTTGTAGCAGCAACAGAGAATTGTATAGGCCACTCTTGCATAGGCCGGGTAAGCCATGAGGGACCGTGGTAATAAAAATTGTTATCAATTAGTTGACTTGGCATAACAGGTCGGGATATTATATCCGCAGGATTTTGAACACCTGGCACGTGGAACCACTGTTCAGCCGATAGGTTCTCATTTATGGCAGCGATTCGATTTGCAACGAATGTTTTAAACTTATAAGGAGCGGCGCGTATCCACGAGAGAGTAACTGAGGAGTCTGTAAATGCCAAGATTTTATTTAACTGAACGCGTTCGCAAATGATATCTCGTACGCATGCTATTAGGTTTGAAAGCAGAAGCGCCGCACAGAGTTCTAACCTTGCAAGAGATACACATTTTGGTGAAGCCACTCTAGACTTTGCGCATAAGAGTGTGACTTGTGATTCATCTTCCTTGTTGTTTACTCGA
>JADDOH010010449.1:0-42218 GCA_016648135.1 Agrypnia vestita
ACTAGGCGTGCGAGGGAGGGCGTTCCTATCGCGTAACAGAAGTTGTCAGGGTGTAAATTTATTACACAATACATAATGTACAGAATGTCCGGTGACCGGTGTCGTATTAAATACAGAAATTTGGTCGGGCAGCACTAAAGAAACCACGCAGTAATGGCGGTCGTTCTATCTGTCAAACTGTCAGACGGTAATATCGGTCCATTATTCGCTTTTTCAGCTTCGCAAAACTTTAATACTTCATTGGCAATTGTTCTTGCACCATCCCGGACTGTTTAGGATGTTTTGGACATAATAATTCAGTGTATATTGGTAATCAAGATGTCACAGCTCGCGCTCAAAGACGAGAATGAACTGAATGACAGGGCGAGGGGTTACCGCCGGGTGCGGGCGGGGCGGGTTTTAGTTCAAAATTCGCCGCACGCCAAGTTACGTTGGGCAGGTAATAGGTTCAATCATGAATCATCCCCTAGTAGACAGGTTCATATTTATACATGTACACATACGTAAATGTAGCCTAAATTCTTTGTTCACCTATTCTTGGACTATACTATTGGAATGTTATAGGAATTAAACCAACAGCGCGCGGGTAGACTCATTAGAAAGAGAATTATTAAACAATTTTCTAAATGACCGGAGTTCAATTAGCAGAAAGAATGTGACTTTTCTAATTCAGGAAGCGTTAAGAATTAATACGCCCCGCGGAGGAGATAAATCTGTGTCGGCGCCATTAGCTTCTTCGCATTGCAGGCTCCGGGAGCGGACTAGCGGCGAGCGGGGTGCAGCGCAGCCGTGACGTACTCGGCTTGTCTCTCGACAAATATACCGGGTTTCTAATCCCGAACCGAGAGATTATGTACCAAATGAACAGAGAGACTCGCGGCACGTGTCGTGAGGCAACAAATGCAGAGATTCCCAACCTGGAGCATTCGTTTTACTTCAGAATGTGCCTCTGTAGCGTAAAAGTGTAAACCTACTCAATTTGACTGTTATATATACATATAATCCATTGCCATATTCAATAATTTCATTAAATTTTCGCAGATAATTATTTAGATAATTATACGTAACAACCTCGCTTTGCTGAGAGGAACTGATGCGAGAGTAACCGCTCGTTACAAGTACACAGTACAAGTACAAGTACAGTAACACTTCCAGGATAAGGTGTATCCTTTCTGTTCCGTTGTATTGTAAATTTTTATCCATATTTAATTCTAGCAAGGATCCACACTGCCGGGATAATTTTTCTAAGGGGGGTAGCGGGAGTGACATTGATGGACAGAGTGAGAAGTGCTGACATAAGGTAAATACTAGAAAAATCACAAATGAGGTGGCTTGGACACGTGCTGAGAGTGCCGGAGGAACGAATACCAAGAAGAATCCTCCTGGTAACCCCGGAAGGAAGACGGCCGGTGGGTCGCCCCAGATTAAGCTGGGAGAGGCAACAGAAAAATGTAAATGAAGACAGAATGGGTATAGACTGGTTGACTCATGCAGAAGCAGCGTAAGACAGGGGAATGTAGAAACACATTGTCGAGTCTTTGGGCCCCCGACCCTACTAGGACAAGGGGATGAAGATGATGATATTTGATTCCTTATTTGAGCCACCATGATAGCTTATATACTGGAGTCGCCATTAGTTATTATTTATCGATTTGTAATACATATATCTTGAATGCTTATGACCGCGGGACTATATATTCAAAGTAGCACTTAAGTATAAAATATAATTAAGTTTAGTTGTAACCCGTCAAAAATGACGATACTGTTACATGTCGATTCCTAAGGAGTAAGTATTTATTTATTTTACTAAAAAAAATTCGAAAAATAAAAATTCGCAAATAATTCATATTATAAATAAAATAGACATCAAAAATAAAATGAGAAAAAAAAATCCGTTACCGATAATCGAACCCGAGCTCCCCGGGTGGGAGTCAGATACTCTTACCACTACACCACACATACTGCGGGCGGGGGCGTCTTCCGTAAGTCTCGGCGTTTGAGTTGGATCCCCAAGCCCCATCTGTGGCCTTTTATAAATTCTTTTTTCAGCCGTCAATTTGAACGAAATTACGGACGTTACACGAAGTTACGTGGACTGACGGACGGACGGACAGACAGACGGACGAATGGACAGATAGACAATGAAATTATTATAATTGGGATTATTACCACTAGGGCGGCGAGCAAACCTCAGGCTAGACATACAAAGTAGATAGAGGTAGACAGACTAGATGAGGTCATTAATCTATTGATTTACCTACCTATACCTATCAATGTCTGTCTGTCTGTCTGCTCTCTATACAAATCTACACCGTTTTACCGATCTGCACCTAATTTTGGATATGCATTTCTGCTCTCCTCTTTACCCCACCTCCTTACCGTGATGTACTTTCTATACAAATTCTGTACACCGTTTGACAGATCTGACCCAAATTTTGCGTACATATTCTTTATGTCCCGGTGGAATACATGGGCCACATTTCCTCCTGGACACCCCGTCCATCCCAGCCTAAATTAAATGGAACAGCGCTTTTATTACAATCTTTACAAAACAATGGAACCTTTTTTCCCCACAAACTTATTTTTAACTAAATCTTTAATCCAAGGAACGCCGGTTACGAAAAGCTAGTCTATTGATATTACCGGCATTATCAGCCCGTGTCCATCCACGCATGCCTCCGGACCATCGAGCTGGTGGGAGACACACATTTCTCGTTCCCGGTCGGGGTCTCCACCCCACCAGCCACCGCTTTATTCCCCGGCGATTGTCAATTCTTCGGTAGAGTATCCGGCACATTGCCATTTCAGCTCGCGCGCTCTCGATAATGTCGACGACTGGTTCTTTGGCGAATCATTTCATTCCTTATGAGGAAACACTGAGCATCGCTCTTTCAATGGCTCCTTGGGATTCTTTTAGCTTATATATAATATATGCCTGAGGATATGCACCTATTGTATGTTTATTTAAAATATTATACCGCCTACCATTTATATATACATATATAATTCATTTTTATTAATACTTTCGATTAAAGATTTAAGGTTCATGTTACGGTCGTTCGATATATTTAGGTATTGAGACAAAAACGGATTTTTCATACGAAACGTATTGAGATTAGGGATGGGTCGTCGACGTATTTACCGTCGACGAAACGAGACCGTCCACGTCCATCCATCGACGAGACGATCAACTAGTTGAATTCGTCAACTAGTTGACGCGTCAACTTCGTTACGCGGACGTCGCGGACGTTCTATCTAAACATCGGGACGATGGTCAACTGTCTACGGTTCAACGCGACGCTTCTCGACGGCTCATTCGTTGGCTATTTTTATGACGTTATTTTTTAAAATTTAAAGAAGTTAAAAAGTGATGTAAACAAAATTATAATAGATTTTTTTTTATCTATATTGAAAATAGGGAATTTTTAATAAAAATTTATTAAACCTAAATTCAAGATTATATTACATACATAATAATTAATGTTGGACTCCTGAATAAGGACCATAGTTAGGTACAGAAAATTTTATTCCCTACAAGTTTGTTTATCATTTATATGCTAAAGTTGAAAAGTAAGGAAATAACACAATAATTAAATTTTTGCATCCCTTTTCAGGTAGATATAAGAAGTCGAGATCGATCGAATAAAATATTGATTTTAGAAAAATATCTAGCCGGCCTGTTAATTAATAATAGTTCAATAAAAAATAAAATAATTAAACAGAATTGTTTTATTTTATACAGCGTAAAATTGGGAATTCACCGAATCGTCGCACGTGACATCACAAAAAATCAAGTAAAAAATAATAGATAATAGCTTATTAAGCCTATCTCGCCCTACGCATGTATTCAAATTTCAAATCTCTAGTCATAGTTCGTGTACACAGATCTGCACTCTATGGTAGTGTACTTTAGAGTTGAAATGAAATTACCCGTCGAGCCGTCTATGACGTCTATGGCATCTACAAGTTGACAGCGAGAGATGAGAGAGAAATAAACGGAGACGTTTTATCTTGCTCTCGCTCGTTGCTTTGCATTGCGTTAATCTCGAATCGTCCACCGACCACGGCGTCCGCTGTCCACCGTCTACGAATTCAACTAGTCCATGCGATAAACGTAAACGGTCGACGCGTCGATGCAACGTCAACGGTTGATTTCAACTAGTCCGTCCATTCAACGCCCATCCCTAATTGAGATACGATTCTCGACTGGAGTCATATGACAGCGCTTCGGAACAGCGTCCTCTGGCCGCGGGGATAAGGACGTACCGAGAACTATTTACTATTTACTTACTACATATTACTCCATATATATTATTACTCCAGTAAAACGTCTAGAATCGAATATCTACACATGTATAAGGTTCGTATCAAATTTTGTTTCAATACCTAAATAGTTTTGATGCTGAATAATATTTAAAATATATCATTCAACAGTTTCATTTCGGATATTTTCCATATTTATCAATTTAATTAATTAAACAGCGGAGAATACTCCTGTATATTTTTGACTGGCAGGCCCCGTTAGTTGTATTCTAAAGAAGGTTTTAAAATATTATAAATGTAAGTACTTTTATACAACTGCAGTACCTAAGTCGACATTGAATGTCTTCGCTATTAACTAACGTTTCCAAAGTAGGTACGTAGTGTAAGCCTGCACCTTTAATTTTCTTCTTTTAAAGGAACTTCTCTGTGTATACTTGATTATTTTTTAACCGCTCAATGGATCGTTTCTTTGGAACCGCTCGCCCAACATATTGTTCCTCGTTCGCCGCAGCGCTGGGGCTGGAGCCGCACAGCGCTAACGAAGATGGACGGCCCCGCCCGCCGCGCTTCATCGCTCACTCCGCTCTTACGCAATCCTCAAAACGGCTAGCGCAGGGAAAAACATTTCTAAATGAAGACTACAACACACATACCTTCACCAGTTTGAAGACTACAAAGCGTGCGCTACATTTGTAGAAGGTAAAGGTTTCATATAATGCTTGCAATTGAGTTTACGGATACGAGAGGGGCGTAACCGTAAACTTAACACAACGAAGCAATGCGCGTATAGCGCACTGTACTCATACTAACTCAATTGCGAGCTTATATGAAAAAATCTATACCGAGACATTACACACTTCATCTACATCAATAAACTCATCAATCAACTACAAGAAGTACCACCTGAAAAGTATACTACGACAATAATATTTTCAAATCATATTTGTTCATCAACTTCACAAAAATATCAACAAAATTTCTCACACGAAAAAAATCGCACTTCAATTTAAAATTTAAATTGCGCAATTTGAAGTATGGAGTTTGTTGCGCGCGATTTAAAATGAAATGTACACTATTTGAAGTATAGGTATACTTTGAAATAACATTGAGGTGCGTGTAGAGTGCACTTAAAATGAAATGTAGCTACTAAAATATGTTACACCACGAAGTATGTGCCAAATCTTTCAAAGATATTGAAATGTACTATTTGAAATATGCACTTTCAAATAAATTTGAAGTGTGCGTATTTTGTAGTGAGCACTACACTTAAAAAGGTGTGAAGTGTGCGCTTGAATACGATGCGGTACAGAGCGGAGCCACGACTACAATCGGAGCCAGCTCGGCCGCACCGGCTTGTGATGGATTAACGCAATATCGCCAACAAACACTTTATATATGTCCTGTAATGGCTGAAATAGTCAAGTCTTCACTAGGTCTTAAAGCTTTAAGAAGCGTCATTATGAAATCATGCATTTTTAACAAAGATTTTTACGTTTTTTTACTTCCCTTATTATGTAAACTTTCTTAACGACTTTTTTTGATAACCGGCTTTATACTTCAACCTACTTACGTCAGGATTTTGTATATATTTAAGGACCGTTTTTCCAAAAACTAAAAAAAAAAATTAATTCAATTTGACAGCTTTTTAATAGCAGTTTTTTAATGAATAGGTACTTGAGTGATTTAATTTTTTTGTATACTTTATTTAAAATTTGTGTAAGGACAATATATTTATAATGTTTTATTTATAAATTTAGCTATTTTCCAAAATTCTTAAGAATGTTTTTTGTTAAAAATGTAATAGCTATAAATAAGTAGGTATTACTGTACAATATTCAGCTAGAAATTGTGTGATTTTTACGACGAGGTCATCAAATTTTTTTATTGGGACTATTATTTTAATGGAAAATTTAAAAAAATGAAATATTTAAAATATTTCATTTCGAAATAAGCACATGACCTTTTATATATCAGACAAACCTGCACTGGGGAATGTTGCATTTCATTGACATGACGCGGCCATTTTTTTTCAAAAAATTTTCGATAAAATAATAGTAGGTATTAGGTATGTACCGTAATAAGTGTCATTAAAAAATTATCACCTCATTATAAAAAATCACCCAATTTCTGTCTAAATGTCAAGCTTCCGGGATGGTGCAAGTATTTTAACACTGTTCAACTGTTTTAACACTTCTCAAGATACATAATAATCTAATCTTACTTCTTCGTACCTCTTTCATGCTGTCTAGAAAGTAGATAAGAAAAATAAGTGGAATTCACGTGGAAAGAATTTCACAATTGAATGATTAACTTAAAAATGTATTTTCGATGTTTATAGCGTTAAATTTTTGGTTGGACATAATTATTAATTTTAATAAAACAATTTTTTTTTTTTTTAAATAGAGATGTGAACACGGAATACGTGTCACATCGATATTTTTACTATTTTCAAACTAAGCTAAACGCTTGTGCTATGAAAATAGGACTAACTTGCTAGTCTGGAGTGAGGTTCGAACCCGCGACCTTTGGATCACGAGGCGAGTGTCCTAACCACAAGACTAACAAGATTGTACTAACCACTAGTAACTCTACGTCTACTGGTTTCAAAACCACTGTATCTTTATCAGGACGGACGCAAACCAATTATCCATTATCTATTCTAGCAAACAAATCAATTTTGAACTTCTCAATTACTCCCTCCATAGCTTTAGCTATGCCCCCGTTCAAAACTGATTTGTTTGCTAGAATAGATAATGGATAGTTAGTTTGCGTCCGTTCTGATGAAGATACGGTGGTATCGAAACCGGTAGACGTAGAATTACTACTTAAGTGGTTAATACAAAGTCGTTTAATTAACATTTATAATTATAAATGTACTTTCAACTACAAAGTACTGATGTAGATGTACAAAAAATTACAGTATCAAGTGATAAACGCTCTTTGTTCAGATCGTGAAGCCAATCGGTCATTAAAAATGTAACGAGTTTTACAGGAGCTGTGTAATTGACGATAGCGTAATTTCGTCTCGTGCCGACATAAATTTAGAGTTTATCTTGATCCATGAGGTTGATCGGTGTTATCCCGTGAGACTCCGTCAAATGATTTAATTAAAAGCAGCTTCCGAGTCGTGTTGAAGCTCACGAGTCGGCAGTTATCCTCGCGGTTTCGCCTCGGTAATGACTCAATCGGCGTGTGTTTGAGCGAGGGTTGATGTCCATTTAATCCGCTTCGATCGTCGACCCCCGCGAACCGTGCTCCCTGATGCATCCATCGACACCACGATACGGTGCAGCAGTGATTGATACTCACATTCCGAAGTTGCGCAACATTGCATCTCAGTTTCACATCAAACTTCTCTCAATCGAGTAACGGGACACGGCATTGCCACACTGACTCGCGGCGCTGCAATACAATGCCCGCCTCGCGGGCTTCGAGCCACTTCACGCCAGATTAATGAATTGACTCGCGGTCGGCAGACAATCAACTGTCCAGTCATCTAAGAAATAGAATTGTGTCTTTTTTACATACATGCATGTGATGCCGAAGAATATTTCACGTGGTGTAGGAAGTTGATTTTGATAACAGTTCATTTGTATTCTGAACCGGATAAAACAAACGCCGATCGTAGATACAGGGTTATTTGGAAAACATTAATAACCTCGCAAAACTATATTCCTGCCTTGATTATGAGTCGAAAATGTTCGTAGAAGTAAGTCGCGTTAAATTAATATATTACTTAACATATTACTTAATGATTTAGTTTATTTTCAGACACACAGATTATCAATAGATCGTTAATGACCCCGTTACTTAGTCATAAGCGATAAAACACTTTGTTTATTATTTATCGAGCACATCTCACTGTCAATGCAAGTGTTGTACAAACAACTGGGAAGCTGTGGTGCTGGCTACGTTCCGTGCTATTATTTAAACATTTACATTATTGACGGATTTGGCGTTAACATTGTAGAGATTATTCTTGATGATCATTAAATGGATGGAAAACGTAATCTGCATTATATCAACTTGAGTTTCATTACATTTATTTTATTTCTCGAGTTTCTAGACCAGGACTGACCTGTCAATACAGATCAAGGATCTAACAAAAGAAGAAGAAGAATAAGAGTTTCTAGAGTATCGGAATCTCTCATCGACAGGTAAAGTATTAAACAACATTACGTATTAAGTATCTATATAGTGAGAACAAAATAATATATTTATATTATTTTGTTCTCACTATTTGATACTTTACCTGCCGATGAGAGATTTTGATACTCTTGAGCAGTAAAATATAAAAAAATATAATTATAATCAAGTAGAGATAATATTGTTTAACCATCCATAAATATAAATAAAAAAAAACTTCATAAATATTTACGGTTTTGTTTGTTTGTATCACTAAATCGAAAGTTTGTTATAGGTCGACCACAATCAAAAGACCATTCCCTAGCTTTGTCCGGTAAGAAGAAAGCGGGGAAAAGTTGCCTGGCAAACCCGTATTACAAGCCTCAATATGATATTCCAAATAAATATACATTTTTTTAGTTTATAAAAGGTTACTTACTTACCAGAAAAACTTATTTTCTGTTCATTTTTTGCATCGTAACAACACACATATTTTTACGCACAGCGTAGCGGAGCGTCTATATACTTGTTGAGTTTTTTTAAATTTAATTGTTGGAATCAATGTTCTCATTAATTTGGAATTTTTTGATAGTTAATAAAATCACGCTTACACCAAAAACCATATTTGGATTAAAAAAAAACATTTTTTTATTATTACGAATTAAAACAGTTTTTTATTTATATTTTGAACTCTGTGAGGGCCCATTTTTGAGGAAAACTTAGATTTTATAATGTTATATATACAAGATATCCATTTAGTTTATGGTTTACTGCGCCAAGTGCCAGGTCGCTCGTCTCCGTCGTTTGTCCACATTTCCCCTCACCAAGAGATAGCACAGGGGATCCGAGACACAGCCGAGTGTACACAGCCGTCGTACAAGAGCGAGTCAACAAGGTGTACGTCACCTCTAACAATGATCTCGGCCCGTTTTTGTTTTTACAGCCGAATTATCAACTATGGCTAAAGTCTGATAATATGATGTCACTTTTATTAATACTTTTTATAGGAATGCAAGCAAATACGAGAATTTTGCAGCAAGTTAAATTGCCATTGTATACAATATAAAGAAACGCGACTATTTGTGGCTGGCCAGTATTGTGGTTATTTAGAAATAAACAATACAAAGTTACAAAAGTAATTTGGTTTTACAAACAAATAATGTATAAAATGAATTAATGTGCTAGTTGTGGCGGTTTAGGCATTCTAGTGATCTATAGTGATCGGGGGATCGTTCCAGGAAATCATTAAGTTGGTCTTTCTTTTATAGCACCTTAGTATGTAAATGTTAAGATTAAATTAAATTTTGTTTTACAAACGATGTGCAAAATTAATGTATTTTTATGCGAAGATAATAATAATATTTGAACGAATAAGTCTGAATTTCGACCACCAGGAAAGTTCTATGTGATGATTATAATTTAATTACAAAGAATACGCGCGTTCACAAATTTTGACCAGTCATCCTGGCATCCTCGTCTAAACGCAACGTCACGGCTAGACTGTAGGTAGACCTTCTCTCAGCTGATTACAGCCGCAGCCGTCACTAAAACCATGAAAGAAAGCACAAATTTCGGCTGAACATAGAAACTTCTTTATAGACTCAAAGGGCATTCCTCTTTTCGCTAGACTCTAGACCAGCATTACTCTTAATTTTTTTTCTATTTTTTATGAACAGTTTTAATATCGTCTTAGATATTGTCACCAAAGAACTATGCAAGGACATCTTTCAACAACTCCCCTTTCTTATCCTATCTTAGCGGAATCACAGTTCACCGTCAAAGTTGACGGTTTAGCGATTCCGAATAACTATTTGAAATTATGTTAAACAAATAAACAATTTGTCTTTCTAAAATAGATAAGGCTGATACACTTCTGTCGTGAAGCTCCTTAAATTTGTAATACAAACGGAGCACCCAATTAAAGCTTGTTTTGTCATTCTCCTTTGCCCGAACTAATATGACTCTAATTGTTTTCAGTTTTGATGCAACGCCACAGTGGGTAGCTTAATAGATTAATTGGGTAGGCCCCACATAGGCTATAAAGGGTATAATGAGATAATGAAGGTATCTCGTCTTCAAAGTTAACTCCAGACCCATGTAGACGGAAATATTTGTATGCAAAGCAGTTTACTTGTAGCTCCATCGTTAGTGTACTCTGTCCCAATCTGTCTCTACCGAATTAACTACTCGGAGTTTCAGGGTTGTTCAGTAACTTTAAAAAATATATTTTCTGTAGAGGTAGTGAATTTTATTAATCTTTTCGAGATTCAATAACTAATATATTCTATACAACATCGAGGAATGTTCTGAAGTTGTTGAAAAAGAATTAAATTTATATTATTTGAATAAGATCTCATAAATATACATATTTTCGATATGTCGTTCATAATCTTGACAAATAGATGTTTGAGATATTCGCATCTGCAATAATTCATTTTAAGGTAATCTTAAGTTTATCTCTTAGTTTACTAAGACCTTTGATGGCTGTAGATTTCTAACAGAAACTATATCACAATTGTCATTCCAAATCACTGCAGGATAAAGGTTTCCCTATGAAGTTCTGTTTCTAATGTCCCGCTACAGACCATTCTTGTGTGGTATTATATCTCGTCAATACAGCGTGACAGACCTCCATTATACATAGATAGATAGATAGTAGGTCTTGCTTCCATAATTGGATTCTAGCACATTTCTATTGGCGATAATTGCATTCAGAGCACCATTTACATTATTTCCCGCAGCTACGCTACTCTCAATGGCATTCTTGACCAAGCCGTCCCAAGTAAAAGTTCTTACTAAATACATAAACGCGTTCACTGTTTAGCATTTATTATTCTATCCCACTTAGTCACCCTATGTAATACGATCATTTCCAATTTGCTAACTTTCTTAAGAAGTTCACTCTCCATGCATACATCGGATATCCTGGCCACCAGGCACAGCAGTTCAGCTTCACTATCAGCTACTAAAACTTCATCATCTGTATTTGGTAGGCAGGATCTAATCGAAACGTCCATTCTCGCTCCTACTTCTAATTTTAACTACTTCAGTTCTTTCATACTGTCCATGTACAAGTTGAAAATCCACGGTGACTCGACATAGCTCTGTTTACAACAGAACTGCTTTTCTCATACAGAGATGTAATTGTCGCCTCCCCGTACTTGGACAAAACCTTCCATAATTATCGTTTTATGATACGAAATTCCATAATTATCGTTTTGTGATTAAAAAATTCAATGTGTAGGTACTTATTTTGTAGGTACTATGTTTGACAATGACGTGTTCTGTAAGTGACTTGGGTAAATTTCCATGCGACAGATGTTCATGGGCTGACTTGACCGATATGAAAATTTTTATTTTGCGGAATATTTTAAGGTACAGATACACATGCTTCTTTACTGGCATGCTAATGAGCATGCCACTAATAAGCATGCCCTAACAACTGTACACACTTGCTCATTACTGGCATGCTTATTAGTGGCATGCTCATAAATAAGCATGCCCAAAGCTAACAATCAAACACACATGCTTATTAGTGGCATGCTCTTGTCATAGAATAGAGACGCTCTTGTTCAAAATGGAAACTTTGCAAACTGAAATAGAAAATTCAAGTGAACCAATAAATCAAAAAAGTCCGAGTTTCATCCGCCACATTTTTGATTTTAGTTTATATAATTTTATGAAGATTTGAATCATTCATGCCTATTAATAAAGTTTCGTAAACATTATTTCTCACTCTATTATTTTTACACAACGGTGACCGAGTATTCCGCAGACATTCGTGATTCCTATAATAAGTCACGAAAAGTAATGTTTGAGAAGATCGCATCGATAATACTAGCCGCGAAGCCCGCGAATGACATAAGCATGCTCATAAATAAGCAAGTCTGTTCACACATGCTCCAAAGATACCCCTTCTCTATGGTGAATGACAGTGGCATGCTTATAAATCAACCGGCGGTTGATTTTTGAGCATGCCACTAGGTGGCATGCTCATTTCTAGCAATGTGCGTACACACATGCCACTAATAAGCATGCCACTGTCAAAGTCGATACTGCGCATGCTCACGTGCCACTAAAGAAGCATGTGTATCAGACGCCTTACAGTCGGTCAAAGAAGCCAAATCACAAAAATCTGACATGGTCAATTTTCGCACTACGCCTACGGTATGATGATTTTAAGGATTGCTGTTGCGCTCGTAAATGTGTGAAAGCCCTGAATTGTGTGTAGTTGTGGTTCCACAATCCCGGTAATTATCCAATCAGCCGTAAACACCGGTTACGTCATCCAACACACACAGCAATGGCGTACTAACAGAACCGCGGTTCACCTAATACGCTCGCTTCACACTCCACACACGACTCGATAGATTACCACTTGTGTGACGTTTTATTTAATTTTTTTTGCCTAAAATTGCGAATCGTAAAAAGTAATATACAATAAGTTTTTCTTTTTATCGAATATACCGTCAATTTTAATACTAATATATGGCCCTAGTGCACAGTAAAAGCAATTTGTATCAATTATAAAAGTAAAATTATAACAAAATTATGTTTTTATAAAAAAAATATAGAAGGCAAAGGGTTTTTCCATGTGGAACGGATGACTGAGTAAAGGATGGTAAAGAATATTTATGAGGCGAGTGTTAAAGGCAACAGGAATAGAGTGCGTCCGCGAAAGACCTGGCATGATCAAATACTACAAATATTGGAGGATGGCCCTGTTACAAGCCAACAACCGTAGAGCTTGCATGAGAAGGTGTGTGAATGTAAGTAGTCGAAGCAAAAGTGGTGTGCCAAGATATAATAATATAGCGTGCTATCCTCTCTGCCCACCCCTGCGGAGACTTGATGGTTAGTTGGTTAGTAAATAAACAAATAGAATTAAAATTATTAATATTTAAGGCATTAACTTTGTGGTTAGACATTATAACAGATTGTTAGTTAACTTAGTAAAAACCACTACCAGATTTTACACCGGTTTCGAGACGTACCCGTCTCTTCATCAGGACGAACACCACACTACTATATTCACAACACTATACACCCCTACCATAGTATTGTTAAACTTTCACCAATATTGATCACATGCGTGTTAATCTTGTCAGAGACAAGCATGCACTACTAGCCTACAGATAATTCAGGAATCTAACGTGAGAGGGGGCGGGTTCTAAAGTGGGTGTTACCCCATCTTTTGTGAACGTTAATTAAACAAAGGGCTATATGGAAAATTAATTTGGTTATTAATTAGATGTGCTGTATTATTCACCGCCTCCCTAATGTAAAATTTTTCTAAATTATTCAATTTTAAACCTTTATTGTTAGCATTTAAGGGGTGTATAGTGTTGTGAATATAGTAGTGTAGTGTTGGTCCTGACGAAGAGACGGGTACGTCTCGAAACCGGTAGACCTAAAATCTGGTAGCGGTTTTTACTAAGTAAACTAAACATCTGTTAAATACGATTAAGAAATGTGTTATAAATCAACATGTTATACGAGACGCAATATCACCGCACAAGTATGGAGTTTGCGGGTTCTAAGTTCATCGCCATCTATCGTTAAGCGTAGCAATACAACGGTACAATATTGTCTCAATCATCGTCAGGATTGAGGACTTCTTGGATGCTCGGAACGATTATCGTAGGTGTTATTATTGCAGTCGATTCCATTAAACTTGGCCTAGATCTTCACAATAAGAGAAACTAAATGAAAGAAATGAGAGCAATTTACTTCGCTATTTTAGTATACAATTCCTTACTTACTTACTTACTTACCATCACGCCGTTTCCCCGAGGGGGTAGGCAGAGAGGATAGAGCGCCATACTCTTCTGTCCTGACATACAACTTTCGCTTCGTCTACATTCATACATCTTCGCATGCAAGCTCGACGGTTGTTCAGACTTCTAACAGGACCATCTTCCAGTATCTGGTTAATCTGGTCATGCCACGTCTTCCGTGGTCGCCCTCTTTTTCTGGCGCCGTCAACACTTGCATCATATATCTTTCTTACCATTCTTTCCTCATTCATTCGCTCAACATGCCCAAACCACCTGAGCGACCCTATTTTTATTCTCTGTATTATGCTACGATCAGCTTTACATTCATTCCTAATATCTTCATTCTTTACTCTATCATACATGGATTTACCACACATAATAATAATAATAATAATTGTTCTTATTATTATTATTGTTGTGCGTTTATTGTAGAAAATGAAGCCAGAAATTAACAAAAAAAGAATGAAAACAGACCGAACGCGGTAGAAATGCGGTCGCTTGGGCGCAAATGTGGAAACTGTTTGATTAAGTAAGGAATGTACAAATTAGATGTGAATGTAATGCTGGCTACGGCGTAGTGTATAGAAAAAAGAAAAGTTCACTAGAATGATGCGTAAGCGAGGAGAGAATAGTGGAGCAAATATATGAAGCGAGTGTTGAAGGCAACAGGAGTAGAGGAAGTCCGCGAAAGATCTGACATTATCAGACAAATCAAATAAGTATCGGAGGGCGGCCCTGCTAATAGACTTCAACAACAGAAGAGAGTGTGTGAGAATATGTATAAATGTGGTTAGAGCAGGAATAGAAGGGTGTGGCAGTCTATCCTCCCTGCAGGATACGGCGTGATGGTTAGTTAGTTTAGTGTAACCAGATTGAGTGTGCAAGATCGGCTCAAAATTATTCGTGTAAATTAACACAGAATAGTAGAAAATATGTAATAACTATAAAAAGAAAAAAAACAGTAGGTACCTAATAAAACAATACATAATATAAATTAACAAAAATTTAACTTATGATACAAAAGTTACATAAGTTATTAAACTTATGTATCTGCTTCGGATACCGTTCTTTGATCAGGTATCCAGACATCCATGACAACGCAACTTGGACCATAGAGCAGACACTGCGCTTATTTTGTGTTCCCTTGTCCCATCAGGGATCCCACGTGGCATCGTTAAGTGTGTCGGAATGAACAGAAACTCAGGAACAGCTATGCGGCTGCGGCTGCGGCTATATTAAAATTAAATTACAACGATTTCTTTTTAAATTTAAAAACTTAACTAAGTTGTGTGATGTGAAGCTATTGGCGAGCCGCTTGTTGAGCCAAAGTGTACAAAAATAGGTTTTATTTCAAGACAAAAAAATACATCTCCAATATAAATTTTTACAATCCAATTTTCCCATCTCAATGTCGGACCTATTAGTTCCTATTAATTCTCGGCAAATTGAATCTGGCTGGGAACATGGTCGTTATTGTGATAAAAGGCATATTCCCAGGACAGGCAGTAGGCGATGCTGACGGACTCCTGATGTTACGATAATCAGTACCGTGGCTCGGCACTTTGTCTGCGGGGCAGACTCCCGTCGGGCGGTCGGTTGCCTTCTCACTTATTTTCTAAATTGAATGATTGGCTAATTTTGAGTGTTGCGATATGCTCTTGACATTTCTTAAGAATTTTTTTTTCACCAAATTGAAATCATTTTTTACCGACAGTTAAAAGTTTGAATTTGCGAACTGTGTGTCTTGTATCAACGCAATTACATGTAAATAATGTTAAACAGATTACATATAGAACTTTCTAGATGGTTGCTTCCAACTGGACATGGTATAAGTATGTATGATATACTATGTTCAGTATGATATTCATGTATCGCTAAAAAAATAACATAATAGATATCTCATTAAAAAAGTAACGTAATAGATGTTTCTACCAGTGTAAAAATCAATTTCGGAAATATCGTGAAAGCTGGAGTTTTTCATTGAGTATTTCTACCTAACGAATGTGCAGAGGTATGTGGAGAGGATAGAACGTCGAACTTCATAGTCATATTTTTTTTCCAGGAATGTCATTGTTGCCTCTTCTACTTAATATTATTATAACAGAGGCATTATTAATACATTTGTTCTATTCTATCACACCAGGTTTTTCGCGAACGTCCATTATCTCTGTTGCCTTCAAAATTAGACTCATATATTTTCTCGCTTCATCTCCTTGCTTATCCCATGCTTTTTCCACCTGAATAAATGCAGTGCGTACACGGAGTATATACAGTCAAATCAAAATCTTGCTATTCTCACACTAAGCTAAACTTTATACGAAAATAGGACCATTCTGGAACGTGGCTCGAACCCCCGACCTCATGTCCACTACTAAAACAAAATTGTAAAAATCGTATCGAGTACACTACAGACAGCTCTGCAGTCGCTTCTAACGGCGGCCCTCTTAGCCCAGCGGGCATGAACCGCTTTCTCATACCGGGATTTCGGGGTTCATTCCCGCTGAGGTCTCAATATGTCTACGATATACCGGCTGATTCGCTATATTAATTAGCAGGACCTCGTGGCCTATAGCAGTATCAAAAGTTTATACCTATAGGTATATTTTGAACAGTCGCAAAGATTCACGAATAAAATGTGATTTATTTTTAAAAATATAAAAATGCATCATGCCTGTTTTTAGTACACCGACATTTACATGACTCTGCGTATCCTTAAACAGCCCTGCAAAGTAAAGCACGAGGCAGACGGCAGATAAAGTATTTTGTGGCTTAAGACCCATTTTCGAGGTGTCCATATGACTGGTACAAATGTCGCCACTGTTGTTCCGTAATGAGGGGCGCAGCCGCAAATTGCGCGGAACAGTTTAACTGGAGTACTCTTTTATGGGGAGGGCCTCGCTCAGGCGCGGATGCACAGCGCTACCATTCCAAACTATATTAATGTCAACGGGAGATGTTTCGTTTGGTGAGGGTGGCAATCCTGCTTATAGGATACTTTTATATTTTTATGCAAATAGATATGGGGACTGTTTCGTTCACGCATAGATAAACTCTTGTTTATTATTATTGGTTTGCGAATTTTGACGCGTTGAATATTATACAAAATAAGTACTAATTTTACTATAAAACTTGGTAAATTCAGTCTGTCTCATGGACATTTCCAAATTTATCTATCCATGGTTTTAAATATTAAATTAAATCCAGTGTTTTTGCTACAATGATAGAAATATTGACATTTAAAATATGTCTCGACATTTCTTATAGAAACTTTACGTGTAGGTAAAGAAGCACGTCCTGTCTATTTTTGAGTGTTGGGATAAGAATTACCATTATAACAATTTTGTTCTATCCTGAGAATGGAGGGAATTAATTGTTTATTTTTGGGATGACAATCTTCCAAACCTTGAATCAGCGTGCTTCTCTAAGCTGGCCATCATTCCGACCAAATAATCAAACATCTTCTCAGATCATTCCGAATGGTTCGTGACTTCGCAATAAGTAAACGAACTCTACCCTCGATCATCATAATTGGTACTTAGATTACCATGTGGCATCTGTGAGTTCGATACCTAATAAGTTATATTGATTCAATGAAAAACACTCCCAAAATATTAAATCCTAAACCATATACATATCTACTAGATTTACTATCTGGTTTCGCTCCCGGTTTAGATTCTGGATGAAGATTTTCCTTAATAATTCCCTTAAATTTTACTGAAATCGCCAAAACAAATTTATTTATTAATTCATGTAGAGTCTTCTTAACACGTGTTCTTTAAAAACTTTTTAAATATATATGTATTAAATTTTTTTTTCTAAGTATGTATACAGTTGAATGGAAATTTCAAAGCTTCGTATCTCAAAATGGAAATTACGTTGCGTGCTGAAAGAAGCCGACCGAAATATTTTCTAATTTGGTTACTTACGAACGTTGATATTTGGAGCCAAATTAACATTGGTTAACATTAGGTTAAACACAGTCTCGTTAGGACTTTTGCTACATTACTGCACCTAACCGTAATTAGGATCAAAATTTAAAAGGATTTATATTTCAATTACCGCTGACCCTAAAGGTCATTATCATCGGCCGCTCCCGCCGCCACGCCGTGACGTCATTAGTCGTCCGGGCCCAGAAGGGCGCCGCTCTCAGCCCTTCGCGGTCCAGCGGTCAACCTAACGAGATGACACCCTGAATTATTCATGAGGACGTCTCAATTCTGATTCTACAGGGTCCAAGTTCATCTCAGGGAGTACTCTCTTCTGCTTTTCATCGCGTCATTCTGTATGTCAATCGAGGCATTTTTATACATTTTACGTTTTAAATAAAGATCATAAATGATTGTTGTAATGCATTATCCATTTGAAATCATTTATGGTCTTGGAAAATGGAGATTCACGCAATCTGTATTTAAAACGTAAAATGTATAAAAATGCCTCGATTGACATACAGAATGACGCGATGAAAAGTAAATTAGACAACCCACCAGAAAATACAGAAATAGAAGAGAAAATACGGTTCAAAATTTAAAATTACAGTTTAAACATTTTTACAAAAATATGTAAATATAAATAAAAATGAAATATTTTTTTGTCTGGAAGTCGACTGGTTGGGCAGTCGGCATGTCGGGCAAACGGCTGTCGCGAAGTTGACGGTCTTTTGTATCGGAGGATGTGTCAAGCGTGTGTTACACGCCCGAACGGCTCTTAAGATAATAACTAAATGTGTCCAACCACAAAGTGATCACCATAAACATAAAAAAAAAGAGTTTTTCTTCCGTCGATATGTCGGATACTTCTTATTCTACAATAGTTTTAAGTAGATCATTAATTTAACGACTCTGGTGCCGGTCGGGTCGCAGTATCTCGAGCCGCCACATTGTTTCATTGGGACGTCTTTCACCTGCCACCATTATTGGTATCGTTCGATTCCCATTAGTCCCTCGAGTCATCCCGAGATGTTTGCCTTCACGTAATACTGACGCGCTATCAACTCCGGGGAATAGGGCGGCAAGTAATAAAAGTGCCACGTAATCAGGAGAGGGTGGAACGTAAAATATTAACTTTATAAAGGGGGTCCGTGCCGGCCGTTAACCCACATGTCGCCGCGTGTCTTGTCCCTGGATGTGCCCGCTAAACGGGCCATCACAAAAGCCCGATAAAGTCGCATTCACTAGATGTGTGTAGAGACGGTAGGTATGTCATGGTGCATCGGAAAATATTTATTATATTATATATCTTATTAAATTAATCGGTTTGCTGTTAGTTTGGGTTTTATTATGCGAACGCAATGAGATCAATGTTTTAATTATTTTATTTTTAAAACGAATTAGATGAATCGATTAGAAAGGTAGAACAGAAAAATTTTATCAACCGAAAAAGTATTAAATTACGAAAAATTACCTATAAAAGCTATTTCTATGGGAAACGTATTGAAGTCATTATAAGGTGGCCCAGGGCGTTGCATTGTGTAAGGTGATCACTTAAGTCATCTGGGCCACCCTATAAAGACTTCCATGCACATTTCCCATATAAATAACTTCGTCTCTGCGAGATTTATATAATTTATCTTAATTAATAATTATCTATCTGTCGACAAAATCCAGTAATTGTGATGAATGCATATAAAAATATTGTTGTAAAATATTTAGTTACCACCAGAATACGAAGCTGGAATTTTTCCTTGCAGGAAAACTGCGATATCAATTAATTATGATTGTGATAAATTTAGGTTTCATAAAACCATGTTCTGAAATTCGTTTTCATAAAAATGAAAAAATGTCCTTCTACTTCTCAAATATTGAGGTATTATCTAAGTAAAAAAATTAGCAATAAAAAATGTGCTTTACCAAATGAAATATGAGGCGTGACAATTCAATTACCACACTGTCGCTCGTGAAGTGAAGATCGAAATCATGTTTGCACTAATACTTTCGGAAATTTCAAACCGATGGAACTAGTTATTTGATAGCTGTAGGGAAGGTAACAAATATCTGTGTGTGCACTTTGACGTAAAAATGGGCGGTTGGAATTTAGAATAGGAACAATATAAATAAAATTTTAAATGCATACGATGGTATAAATACAAAAGTTAAAATAAGAAAATTTTTCATTTGTTAATTCAACAGCTGTAAAATTCCGTCTTTTATATTAAGTGTCGTGTTCTAAAAAACAAGTATGTATACTATGTTAAGTTACTATGGTGTACATTAAATTAAAATTAAATTTTAATTTTGATTTTTATATTACTGAAACACTAATTTCAGGTACATTTCGTGGTCTCGCATTTTCGCTACATGCTGCTTCCCGCTACGTGCCCCCTCCATGCTGTTTCCTAAACTGTAGGGGCTGCTATAATGCCCACAACAACTTCCGTTAGAATAATGATTTTACATTCAATGAGCCAAAAAATATAACTTCAATAAATGTTAGGATCTTGTAAACGTTGGTTTCATATTGTCTATAGATGTCTGTTAGTCTTGCAGCCTAAATAAGGTTAATATAGCATTATATTACAATACCACTCTTACGGCCCGATTCTGAAAATAACAATGTCTGGATCTTTAAGATCTTTATCCCAACACTTAATAGACGATGATAATAATTAAAAATGTCCAGAGCGGATTTTGCTATTCTACGGCTCAAATACACTGTATTAAAATATAATATAAGAAAGATTGTTTCTTACAAACGTATTAATTTCTTCATCCACAGCGTCCAGATGAAACACCATGGCTAAACTTGTCATAACCGTGTTCGGCGTTACCGCGTATTCAAATCTTCCCATCCTGACATTTGACAGATATGTCTGGATCTTTAATATCTTTATCCCAACACTTAATAGACGATAATAAACGAGACATAGCTTTACTTCGGTGTTTGTTTCTGTAAGTTTCTACATGAGATAGATATAGAGGGAGGGAGAAAGATGTAAATTGTTATCTGTCAAATGTCAAGATGGGAAAATTTGAATACGCGGTAACGCGGTCAAGTTTAGCCATGATATTTCATCTGGACGCTGTAGATGAAGAAATTAATACGTTTGTAAGAAAAAATCTTTCTTATATCATCTTTTAATACAGTGTATTTGAGCCGTTGAATTACAAAATCCGCTCTGGACATTTTTAATTTTTATTATCGTCTATTAAGTGTTGGGATAAAGATCTTAAAGATCCAGACATTGTTATTTTCAGAATACGGATGTTAAGCACACAAGCAACTGCCTGAGAGTACCTAATGATATAGATTCATGAATATGATTTTGTATGACATTTACAGCTTTAATATCCGACGTGGAGAAACTTGCATATATTTTTACTTCCTTTCTTTTAACTCGTGGCGTCTGCTTGCTAGCCGGCTTGCCGGGTGAAAAAACTTTGGATCGATTTTTAACCCTTTTCCCGTGATCTAATCGAGCTGAAACTTGGCAAGTAGACTCGTGGCGACGATCAAGAAGATCTATCAAATTTTCGTTAAATTTTTTTAATAATTATAGTATAATTTCGGATTTTTAGAAATTTTATTGGTTTTTTAAAATTGGAATCATTAGAAAAGTTTGATTACTAGCGTAGCGGCCCGATAACGTCGCGGAATATTTTCTAAATTTAAATTACTCCGTCGGTATTCCTAATAGGTACTTCACTACGAATGTCGAAAATCTAAATTGACTGACAAATATTTTTAGAATTTAACCTTCAAAGCATGAAGTGTCTTATCAAAATTATAATATATTAAATGACTCTAAGTTTAGTGTTATGTTATATGTTTTGATTCGTCTTTAATTGTTGTTATATTTTACAAAGAAAGGGAGTATAATAAAAATTTGTTTTTTATGGGTTACTTTTTTATAAATAAAGAGCAATTAATGGTCTAAAATTGATCGAAGTAATTACTCCTTAATAGTTTTGCCTTATGTGCTATTTAATCACTTACCAAACAAAGGAGTACAGGACACGGGAATGTAGTCATCACCCCAACCAGTGCTTGAAGTGGAAGAATCTTACGGAACCGAACACTTTTATCGAAACAGATATTTGAACTGTGATTAGATTTAATTGTTAATAATAAATAATGTTTAAATATAACTACACACAGGCACGTCATTTGTGCTCATTGTGTCAATTATGAAATAATAAAGATCCGCAGGAAATTTTATATATTTTTATATATTCTCCCGATACAAATCTGTGTTCCATTAGATACAATTTCGTTCGTTCCGAATTTCGCTCAGTTGCATTCTAGGACCCTGATTACTCCCTGGATATTTCACCTTCTCCCTGCTTTGACCGAATTTTTCGAACATTATGTTCGAAAAGTCAAGAATGAACAAATTAATGCGAATTTGCGAATTTAAAACTGCCTGAATCATAGCAGATAGCCAGTGTTCTGGGTGGATCGGGTGTTCGGGGTTCGGGAAATCTACAGTCCAACTATTTCGAGCTGCTACAAACAAGATAACATTATCATTAAATATGTATGTGCATGTGCTAGAGCAGGACGAAGATAATTGTAATTGGAATATTTTGTAAATGATGTATTCATAATATTTTTGAGTATGTTTAATTTTTAAGAACACAATTACTGGATTTCGTCCCCAGATGGATAAACATTTATTAAGATAAATTATAGATGTCTCACAAAGACGAAGCTCTTTAATGGGAAAGGATATATGGAAGTCTGGGCTTTTGGGCTATCACAGGGCTTACGACCTATCGTAGGCTGGCCTAGGTGATCACTTTACATAATGTAACGTTCACCGATTCCATCCATGATTCACCACACATCTATCAAATTTAGAAAGTTGTATTATGGTATTTATGTACCTCGCTTACTTTATTCAATACAACTACGCAATATCTTGTAAACGCCCAACAAAAGACTTCCATACATTCCTTTCCATATTAATATGTTCCTCACATCCATGATTTATCTTAATTGGTTAATGATTTGTTTATTATGTATTTTGTACCCAGTATTCTATTGGTGTCTCGTTAAAAATAAAATAAATAAGATAATGTCGCCATCATGAGCGAACACTCGAAGAAGATGAAGCATCTTAAAGCATCCCTTATATTTCAAAAATATTTCTAAAATTGGATGTAAAGATATTATCTTACACACGACGAATTGGAAAGACGTTTCGTCACGTTCCGACTTCCGACCCACCTGAAGCACTGTCCCAAACGCAATCGTCAATAATGATTTCACGGTACAATACTCCGCACCCTCGCTCGTTTGCTCGGAGAATAACCTCAGCAATAAGCCGAGTATTGTTATGAACTGACCGCGGGAAGGCAGTTCGGCCGGGCCGGGCAGAGCCGGGCACGCCAGCAACCCGGAGCCGCCCCTCCGGGTTGCTGCCGGGCTGCTCCCTGGCTCCCTGGCTCCCTGGCTCCCTGGCTCCCTGGCTCCCTGGCTCCCTGGCCGAGAGTTGACCGTCACGGTCCGTCAACTGGGCACAACGGCCATGCGGGTTTATCCATCCTCTTTTTGTAATGTGAATTTATGATTATTTTTTAATTTGATTAATATAACATACAGTTTATTACGTATATTATTTTACTCTAGAATATTAATACTGTAATTAATACATTTTTTTATTCGCTGTACCTCTCCAAAAAGAGACTCTCTAACTCTTGTGCTTCGAGAAGGATTTACACTTTGTATGACAACATATTTTGTGCCTTTAAAAAAAAAAATATATTTAATTTTTAATTGTGTTTTTTTTAAGTATTCATTTAATTTTTTTTATATCTTTAATCTCAGTTGTTTTTTTTTTTTAATTTCTTTGGAGAGGCTATTGAAATTCTTTACTCCTGAATATACATAATATATATATATATATATATATATATATATATATATATATATATAAATATATAGATATATATATATATATGTTTCAAATTTTGTATATGATATTTTCTTTCATTATTAGTATAATGGATATTTTGCTGTAAATATTTTCTACTTTAGGAACTGGGAATGACGGGACTATATCAGTCCGCCCTATACCTCCGCTGGTACAGGTCGTTCTCCTGATAACGTTGAATACGACTTCAACGAAGCGTCGAGAACCGTTTCTCGGAAAAACACACGGTTCGTATAAAATATGATATTTTCTTTCATTATTAGTATAATGGATATTTTGCTGTAAATATTTTCTACTTTAGGAACTGGGAATGACGGGACTATATCAGTCCGCCCTATACCTCCGCTGGTACAGGTCGTTCTCCTGATAACGTTGAATACGACTTCAACGAAGCGTCGAGAACCGTTTCTCGGAAAAACACACGGTTCGTATAAAATATCTAAATAGTAATCATTTACAGTTAAATATGTCTAACGACCGTAATAATAACCTTTACACTTCATGAAGAGTGTATCACTACGAGCTTGTAAATTTTTAAGCAACTATGAAAAGATCACCAAGTACTCTTAAAAAGTATAGTCTTAGTAAATAAGTCAAACTTTTTTACAGGAAGACGTTATTACTTAAAAGACTCGGTTTGGAACAAAATATAAAAAAAGGTCTGTTGTAAAAAATACGTTTTGTTTTCTAGGGGATTTAATTATACAAGGATAAATACTTTATCGCGGTGTAAATATTCTTCAACATACGCGGGGAGGGAAAATTCCTCCCCTACGATCAAATCCCCTGTCCTAGCGAGAAGGATTAGTTCATCTCTGTACAATTATAATCCGTAGCCTGTATGCAGTTTATTGTTCCTCAGACTTTATCGAGGATTCTCTGTTCTGATAAATCTATTTTATCCGCCGTGAAATGATCCCCCTAGAAAGAGAGCTCTTTATTGTCTTCAGAAATTTTTATATGTAGGTATATTTAAAATTCAGAAAAATTACGCGACCATATTTTTATAATTCGTCTGTTTCTACACATGTTTTGGTAAAAGCTTTCCAGTTATGTTTGGAAAATTAGATTTGAAAATAAAACCCGCTATAGTAGTGTTGACCCAAAATGTCCTAATGACTTGTCACCAAAACTTGTAGCTGATGACACTGCCGCAGCACTATCCGAGTAATGTTTGCTCGGGAAATGGCGGAAATCACTCGCCAATTTCCTCGCCGCTCCCTCGGCGCGCCTCCCCCTCCCCACCGCAGACGTTCAGTCTTATCCCTTTGTTTAGGGCGACTTTAATATCTACACACATACTATTCAGTTGTCATTATTTACTAACCGTAACTCAAAATGTTGGCGTGATAATGATGTGAAAAAATGGCGTACTTTTGCATGTTTGAATTCAAAACAAATCGATGTTTATTTTTATTTATATACAAATCGAAATACTGTAATTCTCTTCTACAAAGATTTTTTATTTATATTTCTTAAATAGATAAGTAAGATAGTAATACATACATTACTTAGTAATTCTTTAAAGACATTTTTTTTAGTAAATGCGCGAGTGTTCTTGAAAAATAAACTTCGAAACAAAGTATATTTCGGCCGCGAGTTATGGCTGCGAGAATAGGGCCATCTAGCGTAGCGTAGCATTGGCGTCGATGACGGACATGGTTACATAGAGAATTATGTATTTTGATTATCTCGCTGGTATTTAAATCTCAGCCGAGAACTGGCGTGAAATACGAGATAAGCTTTGTAGGTTTGGCCTTTGAGGTTAAAAAAAATATATGATAAATAATATAAAACAACTAAAATACCATCATGCCGTTAGATAGGGTAGAACGCCACACTCTTCTGTCCTAGCACACCGATTTTAGCTATTCTACTTCCGTAAATATTCTCGAGCACGCTTATCAGTTGTGGTTTTTAACAGAGCCGTTCTTCAATATCCAGTCTTTCTCGTCCCGTTTCTTTTCCTTTGCCTTCAATACTCACCTCAAATATTTTCTTTACTATTAATAAAATTAATCATTATTCAATTGTTATCGCATTGTATTTACAATATACGATTAATTTACATTCGCGTTCTTTTATTCACTAAATTAGCTTTTGCCAAAAATCTAGAAATTCTCTGTGCACGCAAAACTTTAAGCGTTCCGAAAGATTGAGAATTGCAAAAATACAGAAATGTTGTTAAGGCGTTTCGCTGTTCCGGAGGTGAGGGCTGTCTGTGAATGAGGCCAGAAGAGACATTTCCCGTGACAAGTAGGCGGGGCTGTCTCCGGCCCCAGGACTCGCCCGCGGCCGCCGACCACGGAGGTGACCTAAAACCCTTTCTTGCCGATATTGATCCGATCGTTCTTCCACAACGGTGTTGGTATAAAGTGGCCGTAATGGTGCTGTTGTATGTTTTTTAGATTTCATCTTTTTTACAATTATTTTTGACTACTAAAATATGCTAATAGTGCACATACTACGGATGTAGGTATAAGTGATTTTGCTGACATATTTAGATTTTTTGCAATACAAAACTAAAATACGAATCAATATTACATATCGACTGTTAAGTGTCTCTGGGTGAAATTTCAAAAATAAAACATTTGGGAATTTAAAAAATACACTGAAGTATGAGATATTTCTATTTCAAGAATTAAATATTACGGCTGGCTTTAACATATCTTTTCATGATAATCTGTTTAAGCTTTTTACTTTACAAGACACATACTTAATTGAAGTACGTATATGTTTAATTATTATAAACGTTCACATACTAGGGATGACATTCATTTGGTTGTATAAATAATAATAAAAATAAAAATATTACAAAAAAATCATTTATTTTATATAATTATTAGAGAAATATGAGGCAAACATGTCTATAAACAATATAAATAGTACAAATTATTATTAAACCATATAAACCTGTTAACTACTTGCCAGCTAACAATTATACTCGAAAATTATTTATTCGGTATTTATATTACCTAATATCATGTTTGTAGAAGTACATTGCATAGTTTGAATCATATATTAAATTATTTAAGTGTCTTAATTTACTTTATAGGATCATATTTTTTTTTGTTATTCTAAACAAATTTGATCAACGCTACAGAAAAAGTCTATTTATCGAAATCGAGAGAGTAACATTTTTTCAACAAATATTGATTTATTGTAAATATCAGTGCATAAATGACGTAAATCTTTGGATGTCCTCGAATAAACTGAAACTCAACCCTACCAAAACTGAGTTCCTTTGGACAACTACCCGAAGACGCCAACACCTGTTGAAAAAACTCCCACTCTCTATTTCAAATATTGACATAATTCCCAAAACTAATGTCAAACTACTTGGAGTCTACTTGGACTCAAGCTTGTCTCTAAGCAAACAAATTAATAGCACAACCAGCTCTGCCTTCTATCATTTACGCCGCATTTAATCTATTCGCAAAAGCATCCCAACAGAAGCAACAAAATTACTAATAAAAGCATACGTTATCTCTCGCTTAGACTACTGTAATGGTATCTACGCTCATCTCCCGAAACAGGAAATAAACAAATTACAATCTGTATTTAATGCCGCTTAAGACTCATTACCGGCGTTTCAAAGTTTGCGCACATCTCAAACCATCTTCAAAACCTTCACTGGCTTAGATATCCAGAGAGGATAAGCTTTGCCTTACAATATTTAAGGCTATTCACAACATGGCCCCTCAATACATAATCAACTTCTGCATTCCATTCTCTGCAAATAATAGACAACTAACACTTCGATCAGCATCAACATCTAATACAAATAGGTTAGCTGAAGTAAATCGCCTTCACAAAACTAATTTCGGTGATCGTGCTTTCGCGGTGGCTGGACCAAAGTTATGGAACAAACTACCTAATAAACTGAGACAAACAGACAGCTTACCACAGTTCAAAAAACAACTTAAGACGCATTTATTTCGACAATCCTATAAAAACCTATAGAATCTGACCACAACAACGCTAGCTAATGTTTTCCACTCCTATTTTGCACTCCGCGAAAACACCTAATTCTTTCAGGCACTCCCAACTATAATAGTACTCAATTTTAATTCAATTTCTTGTGTGCCACCTAGTGAATAAGTAATAGTAAATAAGTTTTTTCTTTTCTAGCAGTAAGTTGTCTTGTAAGATAATAATTTTTCTGTGTAAAGCGCCCTTGGGGTGAGTATTCGCGAAAACGGCGCTATATAAGTTATCCAATTATTATTATTATTATTATCAGATAATTTTGTTTTTAAACCGTGATTTCGTTAAATATAAAACATGTCCTGAAAGTGCAACTGTAGATACAGCGCTCCGGCGGTGAAGCCCTCCGCCTGGAGATATTATTCTGCTCAGGTGCAAGCGTGTCAGTCCAATTCTCAGTCGCTGATGATGCTGCCTCCAATTAAGGAAGCTGGTCCACCGGGGACATTGCTGCGTATAACGGAGAATTTTCAGTTATTTTTCTTCCGCGTTTACTTACCGTCTATCCAACGGGACAATGCCAATGTTCACAGTTCACCTGGATCCGAAAGTCGCCACATCAGGTACACCATTCGTTGTATGTACTGTTGGATAAAAAGGAACATTTTGAAACGATGTGCACTGTTTTCCAACTTTGCAAAAGACAAACGGTAAAACATGGCCTCGTATTTTCTATGTCCATGGACGTAATTAATACACATTACTCACTTTAATACCGTTACAAACAAAATAAATCTGAATCCACGAAGTAAACTTCAGACGGGCTAATATTACCTAGTCTAGAGCAGGTCACAGGCGCAGCATGTGTTTGGCGTGACCTCACAATATGTCCATGTACTGCATCTTGGCACTTATGTGGCGACACCTAGAGCTAATCGTAATTTGCCTACCCATCGTACCTACAAATAGTCCAAATGACCTTGTACATTGACACTGAACATTGAAAATTGTGCATTGAATTGTACATTGACATTAAAATAACGCATTGAATTGCGCATGAAAAATTAAATGATTCATAAATTGTGTATGTACATAAAAGCAGATCATATAGGAATGCATAGAAATGTATCGTAGAAAAAATTACAAAAAAACAAATATTGAGCGTCAATATATAATCATAGTTTCATATACTAGTTTTTGTACCTTTATAATAGGAAGAAACGGTAAACAAATGAATTGGAAAATTACCGCACAAAGCTGTTAAAGGTCTGAAAAATGAGCATAATATGTTAGAAAACACAACTGCTCAAATTTATATTTGATTCTGATTTACCATCGATACCTTCAAAAAATCACTCCAGCGATTGAGAGGTCCGATAATGATCTTTGCGACTAAAGCAAAAAAACACATATTTTATTTACATTGTTTTTATAATCATTAATAGTACCCGCAGCGTTGTAATATTTAATTTTGAAATTAGTTTCAGTTCAGAAGAGGGTGCATGAGATGATGTACGAATGTGTTCGAAGCAAAAGTGGTGTGCCAGAAGTGTACAGAAGAGTTTGGAGTTCTATCCTTTCTGCATACCCATGTGGATAACCGACAGTTGGTTAGATACTTATACTACTGCGCCAGGCATCGAGTCTGAACAGGTAGAATAATCGTTCGATGTGGGGTCGACTATTTAAATTTGGGTCGATTATTTAAAATTATGTAGAGATTTTTTTACCGTTAGGTTTTTCTTAAAAAGAAAATAAAATAGAACACATATAATGGTGATAACGGCTATTCCCTTAGTGTTTAAATATAGGGTGCTTTTTAGAGGTTTGTTTTTAGAATTTGTAAAACTTTTTCCAACGATAGTTATTTGACATCTGACAGCTGATTTGTGCTCAATTTGGTTTGCAAATTCATCACGAATAAACTTAAGCTAGAACAACGCTTGCAAAATGTTCAAAAGATGAAGAAATAAGATGCTATTATACAAATATAATAGGTATTTAATGTTGATCGACGCAACATGTCATTTGAGTAAAATCTAGCGAGTCTTTTCATTTAATTTCATTCAGTGGGCCACACGCTCTGAATGCATTCTTCCAATGTCCTCCGTCATTGGGACGTTGTCTGTTTACTGTTACTTTTCCATTGACTCCATCGGCGTTTCTTTGTTGGTTGATTGACCGGGAGTCGGACGAAACGGGTCCTGCCATGCGTCTCATTCGGAGGCATTCAACATTTAGCAAAGGAGTATGGCACTTGACAAGAAATCTAACTTAAGAGATGGAAGTGCAAATATTCAGAGTTTCTGCGCAGGACTGTCGGGTCATAACAATCGTGTCTTGACCGCTATTATATAACATAGAATATAGAATGAGTACTAATATTATACCCATAGAATGAACATTAATATTATACCCATAGAATGAGTGCTAATATTATACCTACAAAGTGAGTAGGTACTAACATTAATTTAAAAGTTGAAGTAGAAATCAATTTATTTAATACACATCTAATAATTTCTTCATCCAAAGTGTCTAAATATTAAATTAATGACAATATTTTCGGAGAAAGTCCAAAAGAAGTTTCTGAGATATCTCTACATGAGAGAGTACGGGCATTATCCTTGGCTTTACCCAACCGAGTTTCTCCAGGGTATGCTTGGCTACAATAGTTTAGAGACTAGAAGGAATGTGTATTTGATTACACATTTTTATCGATTGTTGCGCGGTATGATCGATAATCCCTGAAATTATGCAGAGCATTGGTTTGTATGTTCCTGATAATTACACTAGACATCGTCAGCATAGATTGCCTTCACATTCCAATATACAGGACCAACCTGCCGATGGTTATGCCTGTTGGAAGAGCCACAGCTATGCTGAACAAAATTGCTTTGGGTATTGATATATTCCATGTGTCTGAGGGGGTTTTCCGAAGCGGGATTCTCCTACACCTTTGACCAGATTTTATGTTATTTTTAATTTATTAAATACTTTCATTTTTGATATATACTTCCTAATATGTATGCCTTAAACATTTTGTTTGTCATGTACATATTATCGTGAAATAAATTGAATTGAATTGAATTGAATTGAATTGAATTGAATATAATGATAGAAATATTGACATTTGATGCAAGCCTTGACGTTTCTCGTAGAAACGTTACATGCACATAATAAGAATTCCATTTAAACGTTGGAATAAAAATCATCAACACTCTTGTTATCCCGAAAATAGGGGGAACTACGCATGCAAGTGGTAAAAGTTAATGTTTGTGAGAGATGTGTGGGTGATTCGAGTGATTTGTATACACGTGTAAGTGGTTCGAGTGATTTGTGTACACGTGCGAGTGGTTCAAGTGATCGGTAGCTGTAAAATATTTATGCTTATTGGTATGATTTTACATGTATTTTGAAGATTAGGGCACCATATTTTATTTCCTACTGCTATTTCCTAGTACTAATCCACCCTAGGACGACATATATTAGTCATTTTTTTCTGAATTTCATTATCTTCCATATTTATTAATTATCACAAAAACTTTTTAATAATCAATTTATATAAAAAGGAAACTAGTTCAATTCAATAAAAATAGTTTTAACATTGAAAACCGATCGTTATGTCATAAATATTACCTATCTGCATACAATATTGCTATTATTAATTCATTTAAATCATCTACATTACAGCAGCATTGCAAAGATCCAGTTTTCAAATATCTGACAATAGATTTCATTTAACTATTTTGCAAAAAATGTACCTTTCGGAATACAAAGATCGCATGCCCATGTTTCAAAGAAAATGGACACTTCTCGTTAATGAAATATATAATTTGTGACGCTAATTGTGTCGAATAGAAAGCGATTAGGGTTTTATGTATTATAATGAATATAATTCTGCTTACCTTGTTGCAAGCTCTTGTCTAATGTGTTCATATCTCATAAATTTTACGCTCTATTTTGTTAACATAACGTACCACACTATGACAATTATTCATAGCTACGATTCTTTTACTTTCGTGTCTTCATTTAGCTTCACAAGAGACGGTGACATCTGGACCAGGCCTTGTCCATAGACGACCGGCGATCAGGCGTGACGAGTTTTTGTGTCACTGTGTCCTCAGTTCTGGACTGGCCTGCTACCAAATCGGTTCACGTCTCCATTTTTGATGACTATCTTCATTAAATCTTGTCGTTTTACAGTTCGATGATGAAATGACTGTTTCATTGCAAAATATACGCGTATTAATTTAAATCTGAAACGCAGACCTACGTACAGAGTTTTCACATTAAGATTCGGTACGAGGTAGTGAATGAAAATCTATTACTCACGTCCTTTGTTCTAGTTCATACGTTATGTTATGTTATTAATGGTTTATGGCTAAATAGGGATTTTTTTCTGTCTAATATTATGCATATTTCTATTTGTACACGTCGGCGTCATACGGCCAACTTCACCGACATCGTGTGCAATATTTCCTTTTTAAATAGTTTATGAATAAAATTGTAAAAGCATCGGTGTTATAGAGTTAAAGCATTTTATTGCTAGCTTGTTATATATGGACGCCATTATCTCGCCGTATAATAATTGGTTAATGTTATCCTTTTACCTTCTTTTTACAATTAACAAATCTATTCCTTCTTCTTCTTCTTTCTCCTTTTCAACCTCGTTATTCTGAACGGGTTGGGGGTCTATCGCTTGAACTGCAGCGCTCTCTATTCCTTATAATAATGTAACTACAAGATTCTTGGTAATTAATTTATATTTGAAGACAGATACAGTTGCCGGCAAACTTCATGAAATTCTTTGGCTAAGTGGGGGAATGCGCAGAAGACGAAATTTGGGTCTCGTTGGTGGAAAGGTAGATGCGCAAACGTCCCCCCACTACGCCGCAGAATTTCAAGATGTTTGCCGGCTACTGTACTATACACCAAGATGCATTATCTTTGGTCAATAACTGAAAAGTAACTAAAGATATTGTAGGCAGAATTAAATTAGTTTTGTTATGGAAATGTTAGTAAGCTGTTCCTCCTTCCAGGGTGATGGTCGGGGCTCCGGAGGCGCAGACGCGGCAGCCGGGGGTGGCCCGCGGCGGGGCCGTGTACCGCTGCGACCCCACCAGGGACGACGACTGCGAGGAGGTGATGTTCGACCAAAGTGGTGAGTCGCGTCATTCTCAAAACGTATTACGTTAATTGATTTATTAATCGTCCTTATGTTGGACATTAAAATCTCTAAACGCGTGCGTATATCTGCGATGCAATTAATATAATACATTATTAACAAGCAAAGAAAATTCAATCCACATCACTGACCTACAACCGCGAAATGTGATTTCGTAAAAAAAAAATTTTTATGAATTTTTTTTTACAATGATTTTGTAATTTTACACGTGTCCTTTACACACGACTGCATACGTATTATTATTATATATAAGTTTCAAATTTTGCGAAATCTTAAATGATTACTTTGGCGAAATTAATATCCATGTTCTCCGATTAAGCTCCGGGTTCGTAGCCCAAAGTTGAAACAAAATACTTTTTAATATTTTTCTTAATACTGTATATGAATTAAAGAAAACATTTATTTTACGTACTGCAGAATCAGTACCTATCCCAATTGTAATAATTTCATTGTCTGTCTGTCCGTCCGTCCGTCTGTAAGTCCGTCGATCCGTCCATCTGTCTGCCTGACTGTCTGTCTGTCTTTCCCCGTAACCTCGCGTAACGTCCGTAACTTTCTTATAGTAATTTTTTTTAGGATTTCTTTTTAAATAGAATAAATAAATTCTTATTCCTTAGGAACCGACATGAGTACCGTCATTTTCGACGGGTTACAGCTAGTGTATAATAGACATTTAATGTATTTAAAACAATATCTCTCCGCACCGTAGAAATATTATAAAGATCAGTTGTATGTAACAGCATTTATATAAGTGAAGCTATCATTAGTATGAAAGACGTGCGCAGTAAATGATGCGCAGCTCGAAAACCAGATATAATTTAGGATTTAAAGAATTCCTTAATTTTGAACGTTATTTCCACAGCTTATTTATCTTGAATTGTTAACACGATTAACATGAATTTTAGTGAACATTATCTTCTTTAACATTTTACTTTAAAATGTTTAATTAAACTACTCTACTTAATATATTAAGAATTCAATCGAACTATTAATCACATTTTAAATTTTAGTTTTAACTTTAGATTTTCAACTAGACTTATTTTCTACTTCTAATTATATCCACAAGTTATTATTCTAATTACATCGACTAGTGCATTTTTATACAATTTAAAATTTTTAATCATTATAATAGAAAAAAGTTATATAAACATATGTAAAAATATTAGAGAAAATATTGTCCCTTATCCGCAATAAGCAAGTTAAATTTTTTCTTTATTATCTTAAAGAGAATGTATCTAATCAGAAAACATCGATCGTGTAAGATAAAACTTTGTAAAGTTAATAAAATAAATGTTAATAAAACAGTTAATAAATATTCTTCAAATGTATAAATAATGGTATTTAGCATATTAGAGTCACGCCCTAATGTTTGCCATTGATTTAAAACACGTGTAGGAGTAGATGACATTTGTAGGAAAAAAATTACTAGAAGAAGAGCTTAATACGCGTTTTACGTGTATGTAGAAAAGAATAGGAAATATTTGACAAATTAGATGAGTTAAACCGCTATTATGACTGCGATTGTAATCTAAGTATAGCTAAGATTTGGAATTTTATGTAGTTTCTACAGTACCAGAATTAATTTCTCACCGCTTTAAGAATAATCAGATAGCAATCTCGGTTGCAATAGAAGACAAGTTAATAATCACAGTTAAAATAATGGTTTAGCCCAACACTCGTCAAAAATTTCCTAATCTCTTCAATAGAGGTGATTCTCGAGAATTTATCATTTTTGAAACACGAAATAAAAATATTAGGTCCTTACATATGAAATTGGCGTTTAGTATGGGAGGAACATAAAGCCGATTTTTTTTTATTATAACATATTTATTTAATCAAAGTACCTATGTACCATCGCTATCTATGCACTTTTGCCATCTCATAGGTAGTTCATCGATCCCTTTACTAAAAAAACCATTCGGACGGGAATCAATAAAATCTTTGAAGGCGGTTTGGACTGCCCCATCGGAGTTGAATTTTTTTCTTTGCAAGAAGTTATCCAAATTTCGAAAAAAATGGTAATCTGTTGGGGCAAGGTCCGGAGAGTACGGTGGATGTCTTAGACATTCCAATTGAAGCTCCTCTAATTTGGTAGCCGTCTGTTGTGCAGTGTGTGGTCTAGCGTTATCATGAAGCAGCAGTGGCCTAGAGCGATTAACCAGCCTCGGTTGTTTAGCAGCTAGCTTTTCCATCATGGTTTGCAGTTGCTGACAATAGACATCTGCCGTAATCGTCTGGCCAGATTTAAGAAAGCTGTAGTGAACGACACCAGCACTAGTCCACCAAACGCTCACAAGTAACTTTTTTGGAGTCAATTTTCGCTTGGGGCATGGTTTGGCTGGTTCGGCAGGGTTCAGCCATTGCGATGAGCGCTTCCGATTATCGTACTGGATTAATGTTCTGCAGGTCGAAATTTCCAGAACGAAAACGTTGGAACCAAAAACGCACTGTGTTTTCTTTTGCGGCACCGTCGCCATACACATCATTAATCCTTCGAGCCGTTTCTGCAGCACTGGTGCCACGGTGGAACTCGTACTCGTAAATAACGCGATATTTCAAGTTTTTCATTTTGTAAACTGAGTGACGCAAAGAAAAAAACAATTGAGGAAAAAACAAATGAATTATAATTTTCAAAACACAAATACATGAGTAAATAGCTGTATAAATTTGGATTTGGAATTCCTAACCAAAGAGAAGATATTTGAGATCAAATTTGCCAGTACGGCAAAACGCCAATTTCATATGTAAGGACCTAATATAAATTTTTCAGAACACTAAGTTAACAAAAAACACACGTTTTAAATTATATTCATCGTTCCATAAAGTTTACCATGATTTTTTGAATTAATTTATATAAATTTTAATCTTTAAAATTTCCAGTTGTATTAATAGGCTTACCTGAATAAAACTCATCAGTTAGACAAAGGTAATATGTACAGTGCCCGACCACCTGGTCGATGCAGGAGCCGGGAACAGCGCGATAAATCACCCGCCAATCCTATTTGGTTATTAATCAGCGCAGAAAGGCGGGGAGGCTTTGTACCACCGCCAAACCTAAAAGGGCTCCTGCTAATTGAGACTAATGGAGAGCACCCGGCAGGATATTGCCGTATTATTCACTTCAGAACTCATCGAAAGGAGCAAAAAACACTAAACTGGTCAGTCAGTCTCTAAACAGTTCAAATTAGAAGTAGTGGACAGAACAGTGTCTGATACAGCATTATATATATTTTTAGACACTCTTAAAACCTTGCCTTTAAGTCAATGTCCCTTTAAAGAATAGCCTCGCGTCCTAGACAACTTGAATGGTAGACAGTAAACTTTTATCTACTTCAGCCTAATATGTAACAGAAAGAAAGACTTGGTTTGACAGCTCCACGCTCGGGATGTCAAATTTGTAATAATAAATAAAGATCGTATCCCACGTTGAAAGTCAATTTGTAGAAGAGAGGAATTTAATGAACGAGATCTTGAGAAAATAACTTACTAGACAATGCTGACCAGTCACGATAGAAGGTACACTCTGTTCGGTTGAATATGATTAATAACGTAACGGGCTGTAGAAACTATCAGCCATTGTCAGAGGACCAAGTTCAGTGATCGGACATTTACGGTCCTGACGGTAAGATATTATTTGGTTCTTACCTACGAAGAAATTGCCTTTTTCTAATACTGGCTATATCTTGCATTCTACTTAGAATTCCAAATTCAAATGAAGGTCATATTAAAGACATGCATTATTTTTTCAAAATTAATTATTCATTTGTTTCCGCGCCGTTTGTTTTTCCTTGATATCGCTGTGTCTGCGCTACGGGAAAAATGAAAATTCACGTTTTTTTTCTTTTATCAGTTCCATCGTAGTACTAATGCTGCATAGACTGCACGTAATATCAACGATGTGTATGGACCAGATATTTCAAACAGACGCACTGTGAGTTCTGGAAATTTCGATCTCAACTACAAGCCCCGTGGACGATCCTGACGAATTCAAAGCTATAGAGGAAGGGGATTAATCTCAAACCATGTCAGAATTAACTACAGCCTTTAACGTCAGTGACAAAATGATAATGATTAATTTTTGTCAAATTGGGAAAATAAAGAAGCTCGCAAAGTGGGTACCGTATGAACTTACTGAAGGAAAACAGCGACTCGCGTCGAGCCTTGCCTTCATTTGTTGAGTCGGCACATAAATGGGTTAATTCTGGATCAGATTGTTACCTTTGATGAAACATGGATTCTGTATGATAATCGGAAATGTTCGTCGCAATAGTTGGACCCAGGTTAGGCATCCAAACAATGTCCCAAACGCAGATTGTTTCAAATGAAACTGCTTGTGACTATATGGTGGACCCGTACATCATAAATCATTACAGCTTCTTGAGATCTAGTACATCAATTATTGCAGAATTATACAGTTAAAAATTGTAAACGATGATGGACAAGCTCGCTATCAAACAGCCGAGACTTGTTAATTGCGCTAGTCCGCCACTTCTCCACGACAACGCTCGTCCACACACTTCACAATGGACCGTCTTAAAATTACATGAGCTTTGACTTGAAACTCTCCCTCACCCATCTCACTTGACAGATCTTGCACCTACCGATTTCCAAGTTTTTCGGAATTTAGACAACTTTTTACAAGGAAAGATTTTAAAAAACGCTTTAAAGAATTAATCGATTCCGTCCCCAGGATTCCTACACCAAATGTGACGAACATCCATTAAAACGCCAAAAGTACATCGACATCAATGGCCAATACTTCGATTAATTTAATATATAATTATCATGAATAAAAATATTTCAATTTTTGTATACAAAACGGCAATTTCGTAGGTAAATGTATCTGACTGATGTGTCCAAAAGTGTGGAACCTGCTACGCAACATTTAAAACAATCGACCCATTAAGTCGCAAACTATATTATTAAGGACTGAGCAGCTGTTGGATGTGATTATCTCTTCGATGTGAAATTTTTACTAAACTCGCTCTGTAGAAATTATCCACAGACTCTAAATCATATGTAGATTTAGCAGTAAGGCTCAGTATGAGTCGGTCATTCTACTCTGCATACAAAATACAGCAGTAAATGGATGGCAGGTCACTCCGCGTACAATTCTGTAACCTCAACTCAACAAATCTCATCCGTGCACACCGCCGTTATGCCATGACCACGTTTAAGGTGTGGTACACATGTCCCAATAAGAAAAACAACTCAGATCGTCCTTTAATTATAACACTTTTTGGTTTCATTCAGAAACCTCAAAAAAAAAAATCAATTGTGGGAGTCTCGTTTGATCGACATTAACGATATCAAAAATAATTAGCGACATCTGTGGGGATTTAGGGGGAAGGAAAATGGCTGTCACAGACCGGTATAATAGGTTGTTACAACTCGTAGGTGACGTGTGTCATATAATCCAAATATATACAACTTTCAAAAATTAGTAAGACATGGTATATTCTATCATGGTGGAAATGGCGAACGTTACATATGTGTAAAGTGATCACTTAAGCCTACCATACGATCGGTCGTAAGTCCGATATACACCATAAAATAACTTCTATACCTACGTTCCCATAATAATAATAAAATACAGTTTCGTCTCTGTGAGACATCCATAATATACATTAATTGACTTTTTGGTTTATTTTAGATTTTCACTGACGTCATTCAGTAAATTGGTGTGTCCAATCCAGAAACATTGTTTGTCTCTTTTCTGTCATTCTTAATGTATTTTGCTGCGCCCGTGATTGGACATTACTTACAGGAGCAAATTTTAATTGTTGGCTAATGTTCACAAGTAGTTAGGCGTACTTTAACAATTATTGTTGCAAATTGACCGCAATCCCCCAAAGCTCATATTCACAATGATAAAAAGCACAACATTCAATCTCTAATAATCTGCGTATGTCACAGGATATCTAATAATTATAATTATTCCCGTTAGGAGCTGACCGAGACAGACGGTCTAGTCTGGACAGACAGTCGATATATCAACTAGAATATGGTCAAAGAAAAAGTCTATAAGGCATGAAGATTCACTTGATTTATGCATAACGCACGTTGTCATAATACTGTGGTCGGCCGCATTCAAATTCTTAGGATTTATTGATGAAATGCCTTCAGCTTTTTGATCAATACCTACATTGGAGATCGGGGGCGGGACGCGCGCCGCCTACACCAGGTATGATATTATGCCTAATATTAAGCTCGATTATACGTGTTTTAAATTAGAGATTGTTGCTTTAGTTTTGATAGATCGCGGGGATACGAACTATCCATAGTCGGTTAACATTCACTAATATTTCTTACCTAGCAGACAGCGTCGACCTGAATACTTAATAAATGAAAGGCGGCCCTCGTAGCGCAATGGGTATGACACTGGCTTCTCTCACTGAGGGTTCCGGGTTCGATTCCCGGTGAGGTCACAATTTAATCTGTGTGATTTACTCAAGCCTGGATGTTTTGTGATGTATTTCGTTTTTGTAATTGGGCCTCCTGGCCAGTTGAAGCATAATTTTTTTTTTTTAATTTTTTAAATTTCAAGTAAAATATTTAGAGGGCTTTTTGCTGGAATGTTTAACCCTTCCAATTCATTTATTATTATGCAAAACTCAGATGTTTAATATATTAAGTATTTTTATTATTAGTTATTAGAGCTGAAGCACTTTTAGTAGTAGATTAGAATATGTAACCTCAAGTAGAGTACTTAGAGTATAAAAAAATCTTTATTATGTTTTTTGACATTTCATCTTACATTTTATGGCCAAGTCTTATTTTTTTATCTGTTTTAAGCCGGACCTCTTCCGTACATAAATAATTTATCTTAATTCCAAGTAAAATGTTTTTTTTTGATATCTCAACACTATGGTTAGTTGAATAAATAAACTCCTCCATGCAGCGTGCGTCATATAAAAGAAGTAATATAAAACTAGATTTTAATATTCGCTATTTATTTCTGCATCAATATAATTAATTACTCGCATTAAAATTTAAGAACCGTATATTAAAATTCAACGTTTGTTGACGGACTTTTATACTTTTTACTATTAAAGTTGTTCCCATGTTTTCTCGTCCCGGGTTGCTAAGCATATTTTTTGTACATTTGTCTAGGTTGTCGAACCCATTGCAGGCTCCATCGATGTGTCTAAAGTCCCCGATGCGACATGTTCTCTTGAAGCGTGTATGTTATTATTTATTAGCGATATTAACATCGCGACGGCTTCCGAAACGTTAGATACACATGGACGATAACCAATAAATCTCCCAGAAGGTAATTATAATTTAATAAATAATCAATAAAAAAATAGGCGTACATGTTTTATATATAATATATATGTAGATGCGTAGAAACAGAGAACAAGCAATCATGCCTTGACGTTGGAATCAGTCTGTCGCGAATCATAAAAATGGTGTCCTCCAAAGTTATTTAATGCCAAGATGGTCATACAATATCTAATTTTTCTGTTCTCCTCAATCAAATAAGACATGGGTACTAACAACTGTAAGCAACTCAATAAATAATGGTACCTTCTAGGTCGCCCTCACAGCTGATTCCAAGTTTCTCCAGCCAACGCACTCATCTACCGTCATTGTACTTTTTAAGGTCTTCTTCGGTCCAAAATTGTCTCATCTCCTTTTCCAGGCACGCAATGTCTGAGATTTATCAATTTTGAATTGCATATTCCAATAGAAAATATAAGTTATGATTATCTAATGAGTGTACTTCATTTAAAGAAATTATCCCGGAGAAGAGATGTGACCGACATAGTATTTCTATTCAAAATGATTAACAGCATCTTGAACTGCCCTGAACTAGTTCAAATGGTTTCACATAAAATACCAACACTTAGGCATCACGTGTTCTTTTTTGATACCAATAGAAATTACTATGTCGTAAATTCGCCAATAAAATGGATGCATCGGTAGATGGCAACAACGTGAACATCGTTGTAGGAGCACACAAGAATTTAAGAAATATATATATATATTTTTATTTTTTATTTTTTATTTTTTTTTACAAATACATTTTTTTTACAAGATAGAGCTAGTTACATATGTTGGATTTTTCTCTTCTACATGAGTGACATAGACTCGTGTGTAGAATAGGAGTATCTTTACATTTTACATTTACAGATAATAAAATGTTCATTTTCATCATTTTATATGTATAGTTATAATTAGTAAATAATAGGTACATATATATAATAATAAGTAAGCAATAAGTAAAGTAGTAAGTAAGTATAATAAGTAAGTAATATATAATATTAACTAAGTAATAGGTACATATAATAAAATAAAAAATTAATTATTTATGAAGGTATTTTTTCACGTTTTTTTTAAATGCCTCATAATTATCCTGTTCTCAATTCAACAGTGAACCATTTATAACGTGTATGGCGAAAGAAAAAGAGATTATATTGTGCCAAGAATCTTTAATAAATTAGATAAAAAATTCTTTAAGATGATGCAAGACAAAAAAACTCCATTGGGGCTTCAAAAAAGTACAAGCTAAAAGAATATATATTAAAGCTATGTGCCTAATCTTACATTAATTTATAATTACATATCATGTATCACTTGTAAAAAAACATGTAACACTCGATAATGGCCTACACTCGATAATGACCTACTATCTTCATTATAAAATAAAAATTATTATCAAATATTGAAGGCAACCATGCAGTAAAACTGCTGTGCAGTTTGGCATATGTATAATGTAATAAATATCAAAAAATTAATAAATATATAAAAAAAAATTCACACCTCTGAATGTGTAGTGATGCTGAGTAGTTTTGGTATGTATCATAGGGATATGTAATTTACCAAGTGTTACATTTCTGCTACTTGACACTTTTTGAGTCAGCTCGTTATCGTTATCGTTATAGTATGAAAACCTTTATATAGTTGAAATATGCAATTTTGCTCGTAGATATTTTGTAAAGTGGGGACTTGTAATTTATTAAAGAGGTCTATTGTCGGATAATCATTGGGTTTTTTAAGAATTATCTTTATAATCAATTTCTGGGCAACTTCTAAAGATTTTAATGTAGTTTTGAATGCACTACCCCAT
>JADDOH010010451.1:0-26516 GCA_016648135.1 Agrypnia vestita
TTATTCTTTAGAACTCGGCGAGTAACATAGGCGACATTTCCTTCCTCCCCTTTTACCCCTTCCCCTTCCCTGATATATCAGAATATGAAAACATATCAGGGAAGGACCGATTGGACCCAATTTTTGCATACATATTCCCGTCGGAATGAATATGCCACATTTTTTTATACATCCTATCCATCCCAGCCTTGATTAAATGGAAACATTGTTGGAAACAATTAAAGGTTTTGAAAAACAGTGGAACCTTTGTTTTCACCCACTTTATTTTAAACTTAAACCTTAACCCGTGAAATGCCGGGTACAAAAAGCTAATTAAATAATGATAATTATATTATGTTCACCTGTGCTGATGAAAAAAGCGTTTATTATTTCTCGATTCTCCGGTAGGTGTCTCAATACACTAACAGATATCACAATATAAGTATCGAAATAAATAAAAACTCATGTTGCTTATTTTATTATTTTTTATTTAAACATTGTAATTTCCAGTTATTCAGATAAGATTATCTTACTAAGACTTATCATCAATTTGGATAAATATTGTATGTTATCTATAGCGAATATGTTATGTTCAAAATAAATTTGTAAGTGGTTATAAATTTGGGCAAAAATTTATGATTTTATTTGATTTGCATCAAAGCGAATGAACTTATAACATTAAAATATTATATGAATTTAAAATATTAAAGAAAAGGGTATAGCAGATACTTTACAGGTGGATTCCTGGCTTGATTATGAGTCGAAAATTTTGAAGATATGTAATATCAAAATTTGATTTTTTTTTTATATTTTTGTCTTATTTTTAAATTTTTAAGTTTTTATTACTTTACTTAGATAGATCATGGAAAATATTTTTTTTCTATAAAAGTCAAATAAAATTATGGAAACAGTTTCTGTAAAGTTTTTAACATTTTATTTGACTTGTGTAGAAGCGAATATTTTTATTCATAATTGATTTAAGTTTTCGCAGTAATAGTTTAACATTCCGAAATTAATAAGGCAGAAATATTGAGAAAAAATTCAAACTTTGATATTGCATATCTCCATAACTATTGATGTAAGATCATGACCCCTTGCAATTTTTTGACACATAATCAAGGCAGGAGTTCACCTGTAAATAATTGTGGACTATCTCTGGTACACTCTGCCCCTGGTGCCTACCAAAAGAGATCTAGAATCTGAGGGGGGGGTCTAAAGGGGGTGTTGACAGATCTTGTGTTTTACCCAATAATGCCGACTTATAGTATTCTGTGAATGTGATAGTGTGTGAATAGTTATATGGGTGTGGTGTCTAGTGTTATTTACAGCTGCTGTAGTGGTTGTCCTGAGGAAGAGACGGGCACGTCTCGAAACCGGTAGACTAAAAATCTCAGTAAGTGGTTGAATAATAACATAATTAGCATTTCGTTGAAATGCCTGACCACTAAGTTAATGCTTTAAATATTAATAAGATAATATCTACATTAAAGATTGTAAAATAAATAAAAATATAATTGTTTGTTTATTATATATGTATTAAGAATTCCTTTACAATAAATAATAATAAATATAAAGTAAGTCAGTTATCTTCATACTTTTAAAAACAGTTTACAATAATGATAGAACATTTTCGACTCGAATTCTTAAAATGCAAAGCCCTGTGAACTATGTCTGATTATTTTAAAAATTAAAAAGTAAAAGAATTAAACTACGCCAACAATGTTTATAATGAAACTTAGCGAAGCCCAGCATACATTAAGCTGGCGACACTAACGGTCACACATAACACGTATGTCAAGGATTTGGCCGAGTGGCCGATAAAACAGGTAAATAAATTAAAAAGTAATAAACTAAAAGAAGAACAACATTGGCATACAGGTGAATAGCTTGGACCACTTTTAGCCCCATGGACTTCAGTGAAATTAATTTGATTGTATTTTTTTAGTTTATAAGTTTTACATCAAGTACGTAAACTTTTTTAAAAGTATATGTATAATACATAACACGATTAAATAAGATAAGGTAAACGATATGCGGAGGTTTTTAGGTTAAGTTTCTTTCTTATTCTGCTTTAAAAACCATGTAAATTGACAAGCATGAAATATTTTAAACATAAAGCAATTGCCCTACTAAAAGTGTCCACAAATTATGTCCGCTTGTACAATATGAAAGCAAAGTTAAGTCTGCGGTCGACGTGTACATTGAATATGTGAAAATCTCCATTTGTGTCCGGTCCAGGGCGAGGTCTGGCCCGGGAAGGTCATCAGGAAGCCGCTCGACGTTCCGGGTATTCTCAGCTTCCGCCGGCAACTGCTGGGAACAGAGAGCTCGAGGTTAGTACAATGTCAGGCCAGAAGAAAGGGTACTGCCGCGGGAGGTAATACTTCAACGGTATAGACTATGAATGCGCAGTACATAGTTGCAATGACACCATTAATGATGATCGGCAGTTTTAATAGTTAGTCCCACGAATGTTACAGAACATATAAATCTTTCAATTATAACACAAAACATGACTGACACTAGTGTCCAGAAGATCGGATGCTAGAGCGCTGGCTTTGTGTGCGGGAGGTAAAGGGGTTGATAAGACTTGGTAAAAAAAGTTTCGGAAGTACGCCCCAAGGTGGCGCCTGATGCAGACACCGGGACTGGCAATGTGAGAGTTTAATAAAATGTTTGAAAATGAACTTACTCGGCTCCTTCTGCTGGATGTACCGGCTCTGCCAGCTCCTGGCTGGTGAGGGCGGCCAGGCTCGGGGCAGTCCTAGTCGAGGGGAACACTGAAGGTCTGCTGGAGCCGCCTTCACTGACTCTTCTCGGTACCGTTCATAGTCAGCAGGTCCTCGGGCTCTTTAAACTAGTCATCAGCCCGAGTCTCTGAACGTCCAGTCTCCCCGGGGCCTCTCCCACGTCCATGTCCAGTCCGCTGCAGGAAGCGGGCTCACTCCGATGTCGCCAGGACTCGCCGTTGCTAAGTATCTGGTGCTAAAAGGTCCAGTCCTTCCCCGTAATAGTCAAAGCAGCCCGCGACTCTAATATAACTTTACTATACCGACATTACTTTTGATTGTAATATTTCGTTAAATAAAACTCAAGCTTACCTTATTTCCCAAAAAAAAGGCATTTCCGCCTTTCAAAATCTTTTACACCCATAGACCCATAGATGCTTCCTTTATAAACATTCGTTTATCCTGAAAGTGTCAACTACCGAGGAGAGTGATTTTAAGATAACTTATTCAAATTACACACGCACACATTACTACGCGTAGTGCCGTGAAGTAAAATGAATGTTCTCTACGGTTCTTGCAGTTAGTTCCCCTTCTTGACCAAATTGAAGCTTCACCACTGGAAACAGCGCCAGGCTCAGCAGCCGCCACTGCGACGACACTTTGTGTCTATTTTTCCTTTGACTTTTTTCCGCACTGGCAGGACACAACCGGTTCTGCCGGGTGTTACTGCGAGACCCTACCTATGTCCATATTAACTGTTTTATAAAAATACGGCTGGAGGCGCATCACACGTATCCCCGTATAGCACCGCGAATATTGCGCGCATCTCGCCTCGATGTCTCCATATGGAGACCAATCTTCAGGATCTCAGTTGAAGAACTAACGCTTCTAAGGTAAAATGTGAGTATAATCAGAAAGTTGCAGCTTTCTAAACATGCAAATTTCTGAAGAGTCGAAATGTAAATAAACATTACTCTAGTTTATCTTTGTGACGCAAATTCACTACAAAAGTGAACAAAACCCACAACCATCGAGTCTCGCTAAATTAATTGAATATTTTCGGGACTAGAAAAAGTTGTTATTTAACATTTTCAAACTGACAAGATTTTCAATTCACTAGACTTGTTTTAAAGCGTATGAACTTACAAAATTCACAATTTGTTACTCCCACTATTGTCCAACGTCTTGCAGAAGATGAGTAGTAAATACTGAAAAATAAAACAAAATTTTAAGAATCGATCTTATAAATGGTACATTTGAAAATACATCAAAACAGAATCTTTCAAAAATATATACAGTTCAATAAAAGTCCCTCATATTAATAGCTGCAGCTAAATACTATTTCTGGCTAGTGAGGACTAGTTAAGAAAATTAACGATTCTCCAAAATAAAGCACTAAAAATAATATTACATAGAAATAAAGTGATGTCAAAGAAATTATAAATTTAATGTGGATTTGTTTATTAATAAAATTATTAACATGGACACTACACTTCTGAATTCATAAGAAAAATAAAAAAGCCCAACATGAACACGACCACTGCACATGAACAAAATATGAAACAAGATTACCTTAGAGAAAAAAATCACGATCGGAAAATTCTATCAATCACGGTGGAACGAAGGTCTTTAGAATCGGTACTAGGGATCATCAATTCAAAAATGGACACAATATATGGGATGACGAAACGACTCAAGGAAACAGCCAAGTCTTCGAAATTTTTTTTCCAGAAATTTAATGAACTCCTTTCGGCTCAAAAAGATTCAAAAAACAAATTTAGAAGGGCATAATAAAAATTTTTGGTCAGAAAAAATAATGGCTCATTAGAAGAAAGCACACAGATGTTAGAATGAAAATGAAAAAAATATAGCGAAATAGTGGGAATAGCTAAATATGAAAAATTAATTCAAAATATATTTAAAAAATATATCCAGCATAACAGGAGTAGCGCGTGTGACATGGAGGGTGTCTGCCCCAGCGACACGAGGACCAGCCGCCGCGGGCCGTGAGATCACTGAGCGGTCAGCAAATCTTACAGACAGCTCATACAGTAACATCATTTAGAAATGTTGGAAATCAAAGAGTCTCTCAATACCAAAAACAATGAATTACATTTAATGAATAATCCATTTTTCAATGTACTCCCCATTTTAATGTCCCACAGCCAAACGTCGCCTCCACCACAAATGAGTACACACCCTCTCCTAACAGTTCACTCTTACAAATATAATTTATGGATGTTATTGTTCGTCCATCGTGACGAAGATAGAGTGCAATATCGAAACCGATAGACGTTTGAAAACAATCAGCTTGGTTTACACAAAGTTTGTTAGGTTTCTCAAATTAATAATTATGTCCAACCATAAAGTTAACGCTGTAAATGTCAAAAAAGTTTTATATATTTAGATGAAAACTTTACAAAATTTCAAAAAGGCTGTCTACATAAAACTGAAACAGTTGTTAAAGAAAAAAAAATGTATATATGTAGGTGCAAAATGATTAAGCACCAATAAATTATCTAATTACCCTACAGGGGAAAGGGTAACTTTAAATTTTAGGGATACATAAAATTTTAGATTATACGTGATATATCTGTTACAGTGAATCTGTTTTTCTAGTGAGTCCATCATTCACTGGCATTTTAGAGAAATTATATTTAAGATCATTCTTATCATATTCAGAGTTTTTCACCAATAGAAATGAATGCAATATTTTAACTTCTACTTACTAGTGAATTTATTGGTATCCGAACTATCAAAAATTAAATTTGGCAAGTCTGAAATCCGTTATTTATATGCGGCGCAAAAATTTATTAAAAAAGTTATCACAGTTCAAAGTTTCATAATTTCGCTCACAAAAATCGATACAAATCTGATAGTTGCATGTTTTGTCTATGACATAAATGACGCCTTACCGTAGACAGCAGATAAATATTGATTGAATTGATGACTTTATCTATGGATTCACCTTGTGTGAAGTGAGTACTAAAAGCAAGAAAACATTATGCTGCATTACACACACGGTTTCAATACACGGAAATATTTAATAAATACTTAATTGATAACTGATAGTAATTAAACCATTTCTATTCTTTTATTGATTGACAATGATTTGTAAATCAATCATTGCTCCTCATTTGAAATATTGAAGCTATCCTTAAAAGAAGTTTGTGATAAAATTAAACAACCAAACCTAACCTAACCTAACCTAAAATTAAGTTTTTAATAAAATTAAACAACCTAACCTAACCTCACCTAACCTAACCTAAAATTTAGTTTTTAATATAATTAAACAACCTAACCTAACCTAAAATTAAGTTTTAAACAAAATTAAACAACCTAACCTAACCTCACCTAACCTAACCTAACCTAAAATTAAGTTTTTTATATAATTAAACAACCAAACCTAACCTTACCTAACCTAACCTAACTAAACCATACCTAACCTAACCAAACATAACCTAACCTAACCTAAAATTAAGTTTTTAATAAAATTAAACAACCAAACCTAACCTTACCTAACCTAACCTAACCAAACCTAACGAAACCTAACCTAACCAAACCTATCCTAACCTAACCTTAAAATAAGTTTGTTATAAAAGTAAACAACCAAACCTAACCAAAAAAAAGGGGTTATACAATTTGGCGGCTAATCGTAAAAATTCATCGGCTCGATCCACGTACAACTCGTTACACCTTTTTATAAACATGTAACGAGCCAAATTCCCGGGGAGACGGTACTGTAGTTGACTGCATAAAGTATTTATTAAATATTTCGTGAAAAACTTGTTTAATATAATTATTTGTCCAATTAAAACCGTGTGTGCAATGCGGCTTAATGTTTTCTTCCCTTGTAGTACCTACTTCATACAAGGTGAATCCATAGATAAAGTCATCCATTCAATCAATCTGCTGTCTACGGTAAGGCGTCATTCATGTCATAGACAAAACATGCAACTGTCAGATTTGTATCGATTTGTATGAGCGAAGTCATGAAACTTTGAGCTGTGGTAACTTTTTAAATAAATTTTTGCGCCGCATACAAATATCATTTTTGAAATCAGAACACTCGACTTTACGTGTTACAAAAAACGAAAAAATTCCCATCGATGCTGTGTGTAAAATACACTTTAGCCCACACAGCTGTCAGTTATTTTGAGGTTATGTCAATCATAGACAAATGGTGCGTTCTGCGGAAAAAGAGATCACCATTCTCAAATTTGTATTGTAAATCATTGACGGATTATAACATAGACACGTTATTCTCATAGTAGCTGACTTTCATATGTAGCAAATATTGCATTGAAAGAGACAACATAATCAAGTAATCACGTAAAAATCAGGTAAATTGAAGTCACGGTGACTAAAATAACGTACTCATTCTTACAATGGTGTACGATACTGTGTTCCTTTTTCCCTGTGACTTTTTTTTCGACGTAGCATCGCGCCCGATCACAAAGAAGGTCCGTTCGATAACGAATGCAAGTAAGGCAATTACCTTACTTTGAGTTGCCAAGATTTCACGCTTGTGACGTATCTACAGTTTATTATATCATTGTTGGAAAAAGTACACTTTGCCACAACAGGTAATTAGTTCCTTTTGCAAGAAATGTACTTAATTTTCTGCTGTAAATAGTAGTAAAGGCGATTTTTAAGTTGAAAAATAGAGGTAATTTGTTATTTTTATCGTAAAACTAATAATACAAATAGATTTCTTAGCCTTAAATGACCCTGTCTATATTTCTACACATATATATAACACAAAATCGCTTTTTTGGATATTGTGCGTTTTGCATTTTTTTTTACGGTTCAACGGGCCAAGAGGCCCAATTACAGAAGCGAAATTCATCACGAAACACCCAGGCTTGAGTATGTTACATAGATTAATTGTGACCTCACCGGGAATCGAACCCGGAACCCTCGGTGTGGGAAACTAGTGTCATACCCACTGGGCCAATGATTTTAGTAGTTGCTGCTGGAAAAGGTCTATAAATGCGTATATCTGGGACACACAATACATAAAAATGTCACCTGGATAAATCACATAGAAGACACACGCAAGAAACTAGGAACACTACGAGGCAATAATTACATTTTAAAAACTATTCAAAGTTACAAACGATATTGTTTATAGCACGGCATGGCAGGCTCCATTCAGAACCGTCAGACAGTCACCGACTAGCTTTTCAAGCATATTAAGTTAAAATAGAAGAACTGCAAATTAGAATAAAACACAAAAAAGTAACCAAGTAAAACCAAGTTTTTATTATACTCCATTTCTCATTTACTAGTGGAAATTGGTTTGGCGCTTAACCTACGCGTTGGGCTTCGGTCGGGCGACGCTACGAAAGGGAGTAATAAATAATTTACAAAAATCTAAAATTATACTACAATCAGGTTTCGTGTCTACCAGACGCGTCGGAATCTCTTCATTCAACTTACTAAGTTGTATGAAAAAACCATTAAAAATTTCTTAAAATCCAAAATTATACTATAATCAGGTTTAGTGTCTATCTGATGCGTCGCAGTCTCTTCATACAACTTACTAAGTTGTATGAAAAAAACATTAAAAATTTCTTAAAATCCAAAATTATACTATAATCAGGTTCCGTGTCTACCAGACGCGTCGGAATCTCTTCGTACAAGTTACCGAGTTGTATGAAAATGTATTACGGATAGGAATACGCGGAGGACAGATTGAAACCCAAATGCAGCGGAGATCATAGGACACGCCAGGCAGCGAGCAATATACTAGAAATAAGGAAATAATAATAGTTACTTGCAGCGCATTCCTGGGATCTCCCAAACTAGCTGGCGGGGGACACGTCACAGGGGCAGGTGACGTCATCAGCAGAGCGGGCGGGCGGTTTGGGGGGCGCGACCCTGCACGCCGGACACTCTACACTCACACTCTACAGGCAGGAAACCTGAAACGGGAAATATCACTTTCTCCCAAACGGTCGGAGATAAAGTAGCCACTCCGACAACTTGTACAGCTCCGCACGAAGAACAGAATAGCGCGAATTGTAGCTTTATAACCCCATTCGTTTAGGCGGCGTTTCATCAAAACTGAACACGGTTTCGCCGAATACAGGGTCACTGCGGGAGCGCACTTCTAGGAGAGCGATAACTTGTTTCGCAGAATCTACATTTCTATATTAATTACACCAATCCACACGAAATTCGCCTCCGCACATTTTTATATACGTTTTGAAAAATCACACTTTTAAGTTAAATTTAGAATTGCGGAGAAAATATTAGTTCATGTCCCTTCTCTTATTTGCTAAGTACTGCGCTACTTCATCGTGTCCCCGCATGGCTGCCCCGCCCCGCGCCTCCTCTATCTGTGCCGAGTGCCATCCCCCTGCCGTCTCCACTAGCCACCGCACTACCGGGAGGTGTCCATTCCAGGCTGCCCAGTACAGTGCAGTAATGACACCCCCACCAGCCGAGTGAATACCCCCTCCCTTCTCCACTAAACACTGCAGCACAGGGAGGTGTCCCCGCCGGGCTGCCCGGCCCACTGCAGTAAGGCCCCCCCCGTCTCGAGCCGCTGTGAAGTTGATTAAGCTGGTGCGGTGTTGCTCTGTCCCCAAGCTACCGATCAGCAGTTCTGCAATGGCTTCATTATTTTCCTCAGCCGCCACGTGAAGTGCTGTGTCTTGCCATTCAAATTCATATCCTGGTGGTTCACTCCAAACTGTTCGGATATGCGACGCTATGTGCTCGCGTGCAGTGTCAGGCGTAGTCTGAGTTTTTAAGAAATTATTCAGAAACATTCTAATGACTACGTTAGAGGACTTCAGCAAGATATTGGACAGTAAGAAATCAATCATGGCGGCCCAACCGTGCCAACGTGTACTCTTACCGAGCCAACTGACAAAGAGGTCTGCGCAGAAGTACTCCGCCAGCGTGCGGTGGAGGAACTCGGCGGCCCTCCCGTCTCCGCCCGACTGGACCAGCCCGACTCGGCACAGCTCGGCTCCTCCCCAGTCCCTCTCAGAGTCCTCGCAGAGTACTTTCGCTAAATCGGGGAACAGTGTTCGTAGGCTCAGCTTTCTGTGACTTTTGGTAAATTTTTCGACGATTACTCTGTGAATTAGGTCTTCTTCAACAACATTCAATCGAATTTTGTCCTTACAGAAAATATTGAATTTTGTTTTAATAAATTTCTCGAATAAAGAAAATACGCTCTCCACCTTGAAGGCGTTTTCCAATTCAATTTGTGTTGTTATGTTATCTTTAACCTCTTGCAAGAACACCTCCGCTAGCATCCTCATCTGTAAGGGCACCCCCATGAAGTTTTGGACGTCTTCTCCGAGATTTTTCTTAACATTGTTGAACAGAGCTTGCGCGCATTGATTGAGCTTCTCGTCCTCGGGGCTTTGCGGCTCCAGCAGGAGGATCGAGCGCCAGAACTCCCGGAGGTAGTCCCGCTGTTGCTGTTCTGTAATCTTTTTAAAAGTCACAGCGAATGTTGATAAACTATTCTCAAGCAATTTTTTATCATGAAAACGGGTAGTTACCCATATTTTGGCCGTGGTCTTGTCTTTGAAATATTTTAAAATATCTAAAATCTTTTTCTTGGAAGGCTCATCTTTCACTTCATCGAAACCATCGAACAAAATATAAGGCTGCCTCGCGCATTTATGATGTAAAGAGAATTGCAATAGTCCTCGCGGCAAACTACCTTCGATTAGATCTTCTATTAGTTGGTACTCATAGCTCTTCGTCAGTTTGGTTGGTACACTTTCCGAAGGAATTTTAAATTCCTTGAGGTTTTTAAAAATGACCCAGGCGCTACCGAAGTGTCGGGCCACGCTCGCCAGGCTGGTGGACTTGCCCATCCCAGGCTCGGCCGCGATGATCACCACGTCCTGCCCCGAGGCGCCCAGCTGCTCCTCGGTGACCTCGTGCGCGGTGTCGGGAAGCACGTGTGGGCGCAGACCTTCCAGCGACCCCAGCGACCGTTGCCATACAAACCGCTCGCCGTTCTTTTCGAGCTTCAGCAGGTGTACTGGCTTTTTGTTGTTTCTTTTAAAAATACTGTCAACTTCTTTATCAGATTGCGCTGTGAGGATGGTTTTATTTTTCATAAAAATATTTCTCTCTGTTTCGGGTAACGCTAAGGACTGCACGAGACTCTGTTTGCTCGGTGCGCCCTGGAAAATATATATGTTGTCTTTTTTCCTCAGCGCCGCAAAGTCTTTTAACCGAAACACAAATTGGCTATGAAACTGTCTTGCCATATAAAAGCTTTTATTGAAGATCTGTTTAACGGTTGCAGCTGCTGGAGCGTGGTTCGCTTCGAGCCGATACACTGTTTCCCCTGGATGAGCTGACGCGGCCTGCTTGAAGGCCTCCTCCCCCTGCCCTGCGGCCGGGCCCCAGACGCTGCCGGCCGCCCCCGAGCTGCCCCCCAAGAGCTCTCTCAGCCCGTCCTGCCGCTCGCCGCTGACCACCAGCAGGGCACCCGATGCAGCAATTCTCGCCAAGCTCTCTAAGTTCACTCCTCTATTTACTGTGACACAGTTTGCACTATTTTCAATAAAATTTTCGATTGAGTTCTTAACTTGTATTACATATTTATCGCTTCTGAGAATATTTTTGAGATCAGTTGAATGTATAAATTTATCTATCTCCGATGAAAAATTGTCAAAATTTTCCTCTCCTACAAAATCTGCTATGCTCGAAATTGTACCCCCAATATCCAATATTTTATTTTTGAAAAGTTTTTTTTTAGAGTCTGGCGTCAGCTGCGAAGATTCAAAAGAACTTTGACCGACGCGCACGTGCAGATCCTTAAAACTTAATTCAGATTTCAGATCAGTCACGAAGATAACTTTCTTTTTGATGTTACGAAGAAAGGGTATAAATATTTGTTCACTTCCAACGCCTCCGGATATATCCGTCGAGGCACAATCAATCACCAATAAATTATCGTTGGTAAAATCATCATCTGGGAGGTTTTTAATGTCAACAGCTTCATGTAAGGTGCTCATATCTTTCCACTGTAGGAATGTTTGACATCCGTGATCTACGTACGTTTCTAAATCTGATGGCGGCCCCCGCAGCTGACGACTGACACTGGACAGCCGGAGCATTTCCAGATCGCGGTCTTCTGTCTTAATTTGCATGATTCGGTGTTCAGATCTCAAAAACTCTTCAAGCTTAATACTGTCTGTAAATGTAAGAATATTTTCTGGCAAGGAGTCGAGGCACTTTTGGTTTATGATGGAGTACATCATTTTGGGTATTTCCCGGCTCTGCTGGTCCACCGCGGCCATCAGCTCTGCGCCGAACCAGCGCACCAACAGTTTAGCCCGCCTGACGACCTTATTTAAGTCCTTCTTTTGGTCACATTTTATTACACGATTATTCATATCAATATCAAAATTTACAAATAATTCATCGCACCTTCCCAATCCGTGGTTATTAAGAAAGCTTTGTATCTTATCGGTCTTCACTTTTTCGCTTTTGAAAATAACCCAAAAATTGAGCAATTTTAACTCATTCTCCGAGAACATCCCCAGACTGGCGAAGTTGTCTGCTATTGTTATGTATCGGACATCGGAAGAGGTGGAATGCTCAAGATCCAAGTGATACTTATTTGCGTGCTTCACTTTTTCATGGAAACTTTTGTACTCTGTCTTCCCCCATGAATAGAACTTTTCCCTTATCATGCTCAAGGGCCAGTCCTCCATTTTGTGAATTTCTCTATTTTCTTTCAACGCTTTCGCTAAATTTAGTATATCGTGTGTTTTTTTAGTATACATTTCAGAATTGCGGTCAATTGCCTTTAAATGTAACACATTAATCATAACGCGGTATATGCTACCCACGTGTAAACCGAATGTGTTGATAAGGTTGGGCGGAGAGAGGTAATTGGTTATATCCAATGCTTCTGTGGATACTGTTCTCCGGTACCTGACATGGTAACTATCGATGATCTCCTCCAACATGCCCTTGCAGCCGGGACTCTCAAAACCTACGATGTGTGCGTGGAGGCCGTTCTGCTGGTTGCAGTTCTTCGTGAACTTTCCGCCCTCCGCTTGCAGAAACTTTACACTGAAGCCGGTGACCTGGGCCAGCCAGCCGCCCAGGGAGTGTCCCGTGATGGACAGGTGAAAGCGTATGCCATCTTGTTTGTTAACTTCATCTATGGCGCGCTTCACCTTGTCAGCAAACGTCGCGGCGGAACTCATTTGAGGTGAATAATTTTTGAAGATTACTCCACTCAAATCAGTCCACACGGCTCCAAAACCACTTGTTCCCCTGTGGGCCAGGACCACCTGCTGCCGGGAGGGGCTGCAGAACGCGGCCCCGAAGTAGCCGTTGCTCCAAGCATCATTGCGCGCGGTGGTCAATAGCTTCCAATCATCTGATTGATGTTCCCGAGGGAGTTCACCTGTCACCTCGCTGTACACGGCCGAAGCGAAGTGCGCCAGCTCGGCCGGGCTGGGGTACAGGGCCGACATGTCCTCATTATACAGTATCTGCTTGGTAAGATTGAAAGCTGAACTGCTCACCAGTAGCGTATTTTGAAATGTCTCGCAGCTGTACGTTATCTTGGAATCCACCTCCATGATGTGGGAGCACGGAAGGAGCGGTGTCAGCCGTATCGAGCTCTGCAACAAATATTGTCAGTTAGAGAAAGTATTCACCAAAGAATAAATTGAATTTTTATTTGGTTTATATAATCAAGAGACAAATACCTCTTCATATTATCTATTTTAGGGTGACCGATACGACCAATTGGCCGTAAAAGCCATTTCCCTAATTTAAATATATATATTTTTTTAATAATGATGATATGAAAATATACTTTCACTTGTTAGGATACTGAAAATGTCTGAAAGTATTTATATAAAATGTAATTAAATCATTTTATGAATGAATAATAACCATTTTATTACTGGTCTCAAATTTTTTAATACATTAATGAAAGTATAACTCGTATTGTAGCAGCTATCTTCCGAATCTTTTTAAAATTTTGTCTCAATTGCAATTAACGTAATGGAAGCATCACAAAACTAACATAAATAACAAAATAATAAATTAATTTATTGACGTTATCTTCTTTTGGCGCATTAAGGGTAATATTTTTATTGTAGCGGAAATGCGAGACCACAAAATGCACGCGCGTCCATTAAACTATCAAAAAATCATTCACTTGAAATTAGTATTCCAGTATATATTATAAATAAAGTATTATTGACCATCTTGAATCGAGTTCCAATCATAAAGATGCTCAATTCAAAAGCTGACGAATTATCGGTAATTAAATTGAAAGATAGAACTATTTATTGAAAGTGATATTTGAGAAATTACTTATAGCAAAAACCACGTGATTATGAGATATTTGCTTTCAAAATAAAAATCTAATTCATTCATTTGACATTTAAGGCGGCTGACGACGTTGTATAGATTCTGATCTTTTGAATACGGAACCGTTTTAGGCCGAAAATCGATATAACATGAAAGTGGGTTGGCTTAGTCGCATCATATGCCTGCCATGCTTTGGCGATAAATGTCTTCGAATCGTCGTGAGACCTCTATTCGAAGTCATTTTCCTCTTATTTTAGCTATCTCATACCCTGAGAAAAAAATAACCCTGGGTCTATAAGAATAATATATAGATATCTTATTAATAAAATCAAACCTAATAAAGTTCTGTCGATTTGTTCTAGAATAATCTAAGAAGCATCTATGTGAATTTACACACACGGAAATTTTATGTGAATGGTTGCATTAAGGTACAGATACACATGCTTATTACTGGCATGCTCATTAGCATGCTCAAAACTAGCATGCGCTAACAACTGTACAAACTTGCTCATTATTAGCATGCTTATTTTAAGTATGCTCAAAGCTAACAATCAAACACACATGCTTATTAGTGGCATGCTCTTATCATAGAATAGAGAGGAACTCTTTTTCAAAATTGAAACTTTGCAAACTGAAATAGAAAATTCAAGTGAACCAACAAATCAAAATATTTTTGATTTAAGCTTCTACAATTTTTATTGTAAGATTTGAATCATTCATGTCTTTTAATAAAGTTTCATAAACATTATTTCTTGATTTATTATTTTTACAAAGCGGTGGCCGAGTATTCCATAGACATTCGTGATTCCTATAATAAGTCACGAAAAGTAATGTTTTATCATTTCCCCAACGCGCCATATTTGTTTCATCTGTCGCGGACTGAGAAGATCGCATTGATAATCGATACTAGCCGCGAATGACATAACCATGCTCATAATAAGCAAGCCTGCTCACACATGCTCAAAAGATACCCCTTCTCATGGTGAATGACATTAGCATGCTCATAAATCAACCAGAAGTTGATTTTTGAGCATGCCACTTATGAGCATGCCACTTATGAGCATGCTCATTACTAGCAATGTGCGTAAACACATGCCACTAATAAGCAAGGGCTAAAAAAGGTCAATACTGCGCATGCTCATGTGCCACTAATAAGCATGTGTATCAGTACCTACCTTTACGAAATACGTCCCTGCATTGTAAAATCTAGTGCTAACATTTTTTTTTTGAAATAATTAATAATAAATCTATCTAATGCACTATGAATCTATAACAATATTTGTTATCGATTATACAAAATGATGTGTTATAAACTAAAATATATTTAACTTTGTATATTAAATTGTTTTATACGTGACCCTTTGAAAATACATCGCGTACGACAAATATAAACGGAATCTAATTAAACTAATCTCTTTTCTTTTTATGTCACCTATTTTACATACATTATATTAGATATTCATTATAATTTCATCTTTAAATATTTAGTTTAATTTTACAACTATTTCAAATCAAAAGAAATCCTAAATTCCTAACTAATCATTAGGACCCCCTGCTCCGATTCATGTTCAACTCCCGAAAACTGCCGAACTAATTTATAAAAGCGAATTTAAATTAACCAAAAACCAGAATATAAATAGTATCTAATAATTACGACATTTCAAGACTGATTTTAATTAGAAGAATCTATACGAAATGGGGCAATCTGACCCCCTGTTTCTGATTACGATGCACCGCCCAGAGAAATCGATGACGCCGTCCTACATAGTTTTTTCAACCTTCCAATTGTTGGAAGACCTTCCATAGTTTCCGGCCAATCCTTCTAGAAGCTTCTACGAAGCTATATCCTGTTACAGCTTTCAACTTTCAAACCCCGTAATAGGAAAATAGACCACTTCCATTCGTCTATTTCCATTGATTTATTTCTCGATCGATTTCATTGGTCGATATAACGCTTTGTTATTCTCGCAAATGTCAGGATATCCTAACCTAACCTAACCTAACCTAACCTAACAAACCGGCAACGCCGTAAAATGCTTACTTATTCGTATCTAATATCGACTGGCAACAGTGTAAATAATCTTCGAAATGTTCTATTGCGGGCTGCGTTCATGACAATGCACGGAATACAATTTCTCGATATTTTTTTTCATGGTGTAAATAACAGAGTTCACATTTTTTGTCGAAAACCAACTATTCCTTATTTCATTTTTTCTTTGGACATAAACCGCGATCATCGCAAATGGTTACATTTATACTACATACTTCAAAAACAATTATGGATAATTTAATTACATTAAAGTGTTAGCATTTTATTTGTCATCTCCCTACACATCGTTTTATTGAGATTATATACGTTTCAAAGCAATATTAATTATCACAATAACGCCAAAGAAGTTTAACTTTTATCGCTGGTACATAAGTACACGCTCCTCCAATGTTTAATAATATAACAGAATGGCTGGCTATTGTGGCCTATAGTGATGGGTCCGCTCTGTACTCACTACTACAATGTAGTACTACATTACATTGAAGTGCACACTTCGCACGATTTGAAGTGTAGTACACACTACAAACACCAAAGTTATTGAAAGTATAAACTTCAAATAGTGCACTTCATTTCAAAGCGAACACTACAAAATACACACACTTCAATGTTATCGAAAGTATGAGAAATATACTTTAAATAGTGCATTTTTTACGTGAAATTTTTGGGAAGTTGATGTAGCTAAATGAAGAAATCTCTGGAAACTGTAACAACCCCCCCCCCCCTCATGGTTTGAATTTTTTTTGGAATAGAATGAAGAAATCTGGCTGGCGACTTTTTTTTTTAGCTCGCAAATTTTTATTTGGGAAAAAAATACTTCACTTCATTTAAAAATATACTTCACTAGTACTACAATTACTTCATTTCATTACTTCACTTCATTAATATTACAATTACTTCATTACTTCATTACTTCGTAGTACTACAATTACTTCACTTCAAGTAATTTTTACTACAATTGTAGTGTACACTTTGTAGTCTTCAAACTGATGAACGTGTGTGTGTTGTAGTCTTCATTTAGAAATGTAGTTTTTCCCATCGCTAGTGGCCAATGTGCTGTGCGATGAGACAATTAGGTAATACTCTCACCTGTGTCATAACTCTTCACTAAAATATCAAATTCACTGTGGGACAGTGCCAAGACAAACGATGGAGCTGTTCGTGTCTACCTAACGCAGCTGAAGACAGCGAGCGAGGGCCGAGTACCCCCCCCGAGCCGGGGTTCCTGCTCGGCTCCTCCTCCCGCCCCACTAGTGGCCAGCTTCACCGCCATGCTCAGCCGGTTCAGTAAATGCTCGCTGATTAATTACACTCGCCAAAATAAAATAATTCAACAATTTATACATAATTATTAACCCATGAAAGCACATTTTTCATTATAAATCCTTTATAGAATAAGGATTATTATTAAATTAATTATTTTCCACAATGACAACCTAAATTTGTTTTTTAGCAATTTTAAATAAAGAGATAAATTCTAAAAATTACTTGCGCGAGCATCTGAGATATGTTTGAATAATTGTGCGCGTGTGTGCATGTGTGACCCCAAATGCACGTAAGAATATATCGTCATCGAGTCGATGTGCAAAATTTCAGCTAGATTGGATAACGGGAAGTCTGTTAATTTTCACTTCCAAGATTTTCCCACAAAAAATGAAAAGGATTTAAAAATGGATAAGATTGCGTTTTAATTGATAAAATATTAAAATAAAAACATTTTAGAACCGTACGCAAAAGGTAATCATTTGAGACATAACTCTACTGATAACACTTACTGGCTGACAATATTATGTATCGGACCTGTTTCCAATAGAATTAGAAACCATTTCCATGCGTATATAAATCCCGCGATTGACAACATCGCAATAAATCTTAACTAAATAACCATCACGCCGTTTCCCCGCAGAGGTAGGCAGAGAGGATTGATCGCCACACTCCTCCTGGCACACCACTTTTGCTTCGGCCACATTCATACATCTTCTCATACAAGTTACACGGTTGTTGCGGCTTTCAACAGGTCCATCCTCATCGTACCATGTCTTTCGCGGACGCCCTCTATTCCTGTTGCCTTCAACACTCGCCTCATATATTTTCTTAACCATATTTTCCTCGTTCATACGTTCCACATGACCAAACCATCTCAGCACTCCTCTCTTTATTCTGTCTACCACACCACAGCCAGCATCGCATTCACTTCTGATTTGCCCATTCCTCATTCTATAGACCAAAGATTTTCCACACAAGCGTCTTAGGCCCGGTTGTTTCAAGTTCGATCAAAGTAAGCGGTCGATAAAAGCATAGATTTTTACGAAAACGGATCGTCTGATTGGTGGAGAACGTAAAATTTCAGTTTAAACTCTACGCTTACTTTGATCGAATTTGAACAGTCTACTTTCATTCTATTAAACCCAAAAACTATAAATGAGTAAAAAAGTGAATTATTTGAAATAACTTGTGTAGATCGTGACAGGAAATATATAACAACTTGACAAAAAATTAACAATTCTAAAACAGCTCCATCTAGCAATAATGTCAGACGTTGTTGTATGGAGAATTATGTGTTTAAATAATGATTTGTCATAAAAATTATTTACATAAATTAGTCGCTTATATTATGTCTCGGTAGCATTAGTGGCGGATATCTTTACACAGAGATGAAGTATTTAAATATAATGTAATCAAGAAAATGTAATCTCGAGACACTTTTTCAGCTTTCTTGTAAATAACGAGTAGTTACCTTAAATCCACCGAGTCACAAAATATTTTCGCATTTAGAATAAAAATGTTATCAATTTGATAAAAGTACGCACAATAATTAATCCATAAATTAAATAATACAAAAATAATTGTAACAGTGGTGGCGGGCCTCACTGGGCGGGAGTGTGGGGGGAGGTCGCCCTTGAAGTGTGATCAATATATTCAATAATGATATTAGATACACTGTTGAGGGACATTATGATTGCCTCGATTATTTATAAATAATATTTCATTACTTTAATCTTTTAAAATGTATGGCCTATCTTTACTTGATGGCTAAGTGGGTCTTTATCTGATGAGCTTATCAAGAACTTATCTGCATTATTATCGGTGTATAATACGCGGATGTAATGCAATTTTGTAAATTTTGAATTACAGTGAGTTCTTTATCTGCAAAATTCAATGCCACTGCTGCGAATTGCGATATAATTGCTTCCTGGTTAATATTCGGATAGTGGGCACTCGTCATTGGTACATTTACCAAGCGATGAATAATTTAGTGAAAGGCTGAATGTGATATACATAGGTCAGGTGTGGCGAACCTTTTTGGGTCCGCGTGCCAAAAATCTTCAAATATTATTTTTCGATTGTGTGGCGTACCCAAACAGTAAAAAAATTTAACAAAATAGAAAAAATGTTTTTTTTTTCTGAATTTTATTTACTGTCTAAAAATTACAATGTAGTTTGTTAAAAATAAAGAAATCAATAAAAATACACATAAGTTATTTATCAATGAGTTTTTTGCTATTGTACATCCGATGACAAATTCACATTTCGTCACTTTTAGTAATACACAAGACCAACTGGATTCATCAGTCATTCCCTTTCTTGAATTACATTTTATGAAATTCATTTCTGAAAATAATGACTCCCAAGCAATGTAGAAGAGAAAATTGATAATATTGCTCTCGCTAGTTTCTTTAAAAATTCTAAAGATTCTGGAATGGCGTTCCAATGTATCATTTTTTCTTCTTCTGCATATTTATTAATTATGTTCGTTCGTCGATCGCTTTCAATTATTTCCAAATTATTTCTCAAAACAACAAATTTTTGTTTCCTGAATACGATAAATTGCATTTCAATGTCTTTCAGATTTAGCCACTCAAAAATCATCTACTGACAGTGTGTCTAGATATAAAATAAATATTGATATCTTTTCAAATCTCCTGAATTATTCGAATTTTGAAAAAAACTCCTTGATTATCGATTGCATAACTACAGAAAATGTTTGTGTTAATTTGATTTAATCTGGTTTGTCTTTTGCAAACTTTCTTTTGGATTTAGGAAATATTTGAAGGTGTTAGATACAAGACCTACAAAGTCTAGCAGGATGTATGATGCATGCAAGGAAAGTGACCTTATTATGAATGTAAAGAAGTCAAAAGTAATGGTATTCGAGGAGGAGGAAAGTAAGACAACGTGTGAAATACTAGTAGGCAATGAATGGTTGGAACAAGTAGATAAGCTTGTGTACTTGGGAAGTATGTTAGATAGAAGATGGAATGTTGAGAAAGATATGGAGAGGAGAGTGACTGCCGGGAATAGGGTGAACGGTGCTTTGATTGCAATAATCTCTAATAGAAATATGTCTACCGAGGCAAAACTAGCGGTACATAATGGAGTTCTGGTACCGACACTAATGTATGGAAGTGAAGCCTGGAGCTGGCAGAAGAGGAACGAAAGTAGATTGAATGCAGTGGAGATGAGGTCCCTTAGACGTATGTGTGGCAAATCCATGTATGATAGAGTAAAGAATGAAAATATTAGGAATGAATGTAAAGCTGATCGTAGCATAATACATAGAATAAAAATAGGGTCGCTCAGGTGGTTTGGGCATGTTAAGCGAATGAATGAGGAAAGAATTTTTCAAGTGTTGACGGCGCCAGAAAGAGAGGGCGACCACGGAAGACGTGGCATAACCAGATTAACCAGATACTGGAAGATGGTCATGTTAGAAGCCTGAACAACCCTCGAGTTTGCATGCGAAGATGTATGAAAGTAGACGAAGCGAAAGTTGTATGTCAGGACAGAAGAGTATGGCGCTCTATCCTCTCTGCCTACCCCCACGAGGAAACGGCTTGATGGTAAGTTAGTTAATTAGTTAGATACAACGTCACGATCGAAAATTTGTAATTTAGCTCTAAACGCTTTGATTAAATCAAAAATAACATTAAATTGTTTTGTTGCAAAACCTTGCAATTATATATTTAATTCATTTAAATGTAACCATAAATGAGTAAAAAACATTAATTTTGAAAGCCATTTGGCGTCTAGTAACTCGTTATATTTTTCTCATTGATTAAAAATAGCTTAACGTCATCCAAACTCTCAACGAATCTTTGAAGAACTTTTCCACGACTTAAGCACCGCACATTGTTGTACACAAGTAAACCTTATACACTGAGTTTACCTCATTTAATAATTCTAAAAATTTTCGTTTGCTTAATCCGCGTGCAGATATCAAACTGACCAATTTTGTAATAAAAATCATAACCTCTTCCAGTGACTTAAATCCGTGTTTTGCGCGTAAAACTTGGTGGTGCTTTAATCACATCGTTTTTTGATGAAAAATATAATTCAAAGGTGATGCTGTTCTTTTCCACTTGTGTCAGAAGCGGGGTATTATTGTACATATTGCATATATTATATGAACATGGTCAATGTTAACCACTCCACTATCAGCGAGATGAGATCGACGAACTTATCTTCACTGACAGTGACACCTGCGACGGCCATAAACAACAAATTACAACGTAAATAACCTCAAACGAAAACAAACGTCAAAGGTAGTGTTGCCAACATACAAATCAAAATGGATTATTTACTCAAAATTTTAATTCTTAAACTTAAAAATTTAAAAAAATAATTTTGTACTTGAAATCATTCGCGTGCCATCCGAATTCTCAAACGTGCCACCTCGGGTACGCGTGCCGTAGATTCGCCACCCCTGACATAGGTTATGGATTCATTCATATTTAATTTATCGAACAATTAGTGTGCGTCCGTCTCGACGAAGATACAGTGGGATCAAATGTAGCAAATAATTTTCCACCTTCGCATCGCACCGAATCCGACGGGTTTTGATTCACGCGAGAGTCAAAAATTTTACACCGACATATTTTGTGCATTCTGGTTGAAGAGTTCCCAGCCGACCGGCAGCACAACAGGAGCAGACTAATCGGAAGACCGGCAGCGGCGGACCACTAACCGCGGACTTCCCAGGAGAGAGCCCAGAATCGGGAGCACTTTCGGGAGATATTCCCCGGCAATGGCCATGTGAGCGACATATTTCTACTTCTATTCATTCCGCTATTCTATTCACTTTAATGGTTATTCACTCTATCGTAAATAGACTTGCCACACAAACTCCCAAGTGAGCTGATTGCGCTGCGTTCAGTCTACTTTCCTTTCTCTTCTGCCAGTTTCAAGCTTCACCTCAGTATATACAAGTGTCGGTACTAAAAATCCATTAGGTACGTCTTCCCTCAGTTGACATGTTTCCAAAATAAAATATTGGATTCAAAGAATCGATCATCTTATTTCCTGCACACTACCTCCTCTTGAAATCTTTTTAGCCTTCCCTCCACTATCAAATATATTTCACAAACATAAACTCATCTACTTGTTCCGAACATTAATTACTAAATGGCAGCGTTTTACTTTTATTGACATATTTTTAATTATAAAAGTTAAAACAGTCGATTTTTTTATAATACTCTTTAGTTTATTTTCTGCATTAGGCACAGGTTCCAAAATAAAATAAAATATCGAGGATCGAGAAATAAAAAACAATATATCATCTATCAAGTAAAATCCATTTTGTCCATATGGGTTAAACGACATAGGCATTACGGACATAATGACATACAACATAGGAACTACAAAATAATTAGATAGAGTTCTATGTTTCTTATTTTTGTTATGTATATTAACGCTTTTATTACTTCCTTTCTTTTAACTCGTGGCGTCTGCTTGCTTGTTTGCTTGACGAAAAAACTTTGGATCGATTTTTAACACTTTTCCCGTGATCCAATCGAGCTGAAACTTTGCAAGTAGACTCGTAGCAACGATCAAGAAGATCTATCAAATTTTCGTTAAAAAAAATAATATTTATACTATTATTTTGGATTTTTAGAAATTTTAATGGATTTTTCAAATTGGAATCATTACAAAAGTTTTATTACTACCAACGGCGGCCTTATAATGTCACGGAATATTTAGAATTTGAATTACTCCGTCGGTATGTATAATAGGCACTTCACTACGAATTTCGAAAATTTATGACATTTGGTTCACAGATGACGGCACACTTCGGTTTTTTTGGGAAGAAATCAAATAATAAAAATATATTTTTAGAGATTTTTGACATAGATATTTGTCTAGACATGTTTCATTTTTAGTCAATCAATTATTTAATTACATGATGGTAAACTTAATTTACAAAGAAAGGGAGTAAAATAAAAACTTGGTTTTTATGGGTTAGTTTTTTACTCCCTTTATATTAACTCGTGTCTTCTGCTTTTTTGAGGAAAAAACTTAAGATCGATTTGTAACTATTTTCCCGTGATCCAATCGAGCTGAAACTTTGTAAGTAGACTCTTGGGGACGATCGAGAAGATCTGTCAAATTTTCGTAAAAAAAATTAATAATTAATGTATAATTTTGAATTTTTCAAATTTTGAATGGTTTTTTCATACAACTCAGTAAGTTGTATGGAGATTCCGACGCATCTGGTAGACACGTAACCTGATTATAGTATAATTTTCGATTTTTGGAATTTTTTTATACTCCCTTTCTTAGCGTCGTCTGACCGAAGCTCAACGCGTAGATTAAGCGCCAAAGCAGTTTCCACTAGTAAATGAGAAAGGGAGTATAATAAAACTTGGTTTTTATGGGTTAGTTTTTTACTTATCGTTTTATATCTTTTCGTACTTGAGTAGCTTGTTGGTCTTATGGTTAGGACTCTCGCCTCGTTATCCAAAGGTCGTGCTTTCGGAACTCACTCCAGACCAGCAAGTAAGTCCTATTTTCATAGCGCAAGCATTTAGCTTAGTTTGAAAATAGTAAGAATATTGATGTGACACGTATTCCGTGTTCGCATCTCAATTTAAAAAATAATAATTTGTTCTCAATATGTATGTTATTGCTTTTTACTGCGTCCAACGGGAACACGCGACGCAGCGCAGCCAGCCCCCAGCAGGCTCGGAGCGCGAAGACAGTTTGTTGCAATATGAAGCATGTGCACCAGGATTACTTAGCGGGTCTTCATGCGATGAGCTCATTCAGAGCTGCCAGTCCGTACCCGGCGTTGCCTAGGTTACAGATTTGACAAAAAATGTCTGTTCACATTGTAAACATTAATATATAACCTTTGTGAACTCAACTGGCAAGGCAAATAAAGTGTTTAAGGGGGTATTCTAGTCTAGAAACTTTAAAAAATCAAAAAAATTTTTTTTGTAAATTTCGTAAGTTTAGACATTCAGAATTATGTCTTCAAAGGAATTTTTCAAAATTCCAATTGTTTACCGAGATACAGCGATTTCGATGGTGCGGCAAGTAACCGGAACAAATCGAACAAGACGTTGCCAACTACTGCGGATGGATTACCACATAAAACCTTTCTTATATAATATACCTAAATAATGTATATTTAACTGAAGGTCATATTAACGTATTTCTTTTTTAAATCTTTTCGTTCTACTATTTATTTCAGGTTAGTATCGAGTCAATCTTTAAACATCGTTGACGTGGGTTCTCTGCGAATATTTTATAAATATTTTGAGAGAATATTGTAGTTTCTGTGTAAAATGAATAAAAAGTTCAAAATACATATGGTGCAAAGCGTGCATATAGAAAGACGAAAAGACAATTTAGAGATAATCAACACACTGCAGAAGAAGAAACAAGTTTCACTAGTGCATCCGCAGCAAAATTGAAAAGATCGGGTGACGAAATAGAAACGTTCTTTACTTGTACTGTATTATAACATTTTCTACTTATAAATTATGTGTCATAGTTTATTTATTTTCTTGTTGTAAAAGTGAAACGAAAGGAAAAGAAGATGAATCCTATGTAAACATTGGTAATATATTTAAATCGTCTCTGTAGAGAAAAAATATTACCATTCAATAAAGGATATTAAGACATACTACTTGAACTGATTTTATAAACTGTTCCTTCTTTTATCATCCTTTATAAAATGCCTTCTTTTATATTAAAAAAAAAACACTTTTTATATTTTATCAACGTACAGCCTTATATTGATGATATTAACCGCTGAGAGGTTTTTAATGATTCATTTTTTTTTATAATGAATATACATTTCCCTCTCATTTTCTAAACCAGTGGTTCCATGTAAAAGAAGAATATAATATAACAAATGATAAACTTTTGAATATTTTAGAGATGATCAAATCCTGATTATACTACAGTCTCACCATCCGTTATAGTTTCTGGCCAATGAAAAACAAATATTTCAAAGAGGAAAGGTTACTTGATCTTAATTCTTGCTTTGATTAGTTGCCTCTCTATGATACGACATCATAGGTCTGTAATATTATTTGACAATAAGACAAGTAGGAACCCAAATTGAATGTTACGATAAGATAGAACTGACATTTTTTGTAATTTTAATATGAGAAGATAAGGTTAATTACGCCATCACCATAAGTCAATAACGACGATTTTAACCTTACGACAAGATAAAACTGGGATGACGAATTCCTTATATTTCTTACTGTTTCAAATACATATAAGTTATATCCACACAAATACTGCTTCTGAAAGTTATGAGAAATACAAGTTAATGTCAACTAATGCTCATTTTATAAGCTCTTCGAAAACGGAATCGGTAACGACCTAGGTTAAAATTCTCCGATTCCGATACTCAAAAAAAGTTTTGATATTTCAGATTCCCGATTGTACAAGACACTTTAATATGGAGCAGGCAGAGAAGGCGTTTCTGGAGGGACCATATCGAGAGAATGGAGCAGACGAGACTTCCCAGAGCCGTTATGCGTGGGATTCCAGAAGCGCGCTGACCACCAGGGAGACCAGTGAGAGAGCTGGTCGTCCTCGTCCGTCGCAAGACCATGACTGATCTGTCACCACAGATCAAGGATGTAAAAAGAAGAAGAAGAAGATTCCCGATTTCGATAGATCCCGAAACCTAAAATAACCTGAAAACCTGAAGTGGTGGAGTAAACACAAGACTGTTTCATCGATTGAAGATAAAGGTTTTTTAAGAAGTGATGATCAATCTCATGCAGGAAAGTTCATCCATTTTCTAAATGTTTTGTGGGAAATATCCAGTGGAAGTTTTGATTGTTAATTTAAATTCATGTCGAGGAACTTGATTAGTCAATGGACTTAATTTGAAAACATTTTTTTGTTTTGCTGGATATTTTTCTTGAAACATCTCCTGTTCCTATATATTCACAAAGTAAGAACATAGACTACAGTACAGCATAGAATTTGGTTCAGGGATGGTAACGACAAATATCTGGTAAAAGATGTGATAGACAATTCGACGTTCTGTATGAATGACCTGAAAATATGCAAGTAAAGTCAAAAGTGCTTTTGACGATGTTGTCGATATAGAAGTAGAAATGGATTTTAAAGAAAAAAGATCCTCAAAGAAAAAAGTAATGCCTGGGTAAAAGTCTAAGGACAAAGTC
>JADDOH010010452.1:0-20473 GCA_016648135.1 Agrypnia vestita
CATAATTATTACGAAAACAAAAAGTATCCCTTATTTCATTTCCTCGGGTGTCAGGTTATAGACTTCCCCCGACGCGCGTCACCCCCACAGCACATCCATCAGCACAGCCATCTTGGAGGCGCCGCCGTGCTAATGGATTGAAGTGGTCACTGTATACCTATTATGATGATAGACATGCCACTGCTTGGCTTCCGCACTGTGTGTGCTCGCCGCACACGTGTAGTGATTTATCTCGGCAGCATGGCATTGCATTAACACTAAGTGCTGTGGTATTGCTTTCAAGTTTGCTCAGCGTACTATTAACATTAATATGTATTGCTCATTGTAATTCATTAATTAATTAATTATTTGCATGAAGACATACCAAAAATATACAGGGTTATTTGTAAAACATTAATAACCTCGCGGGACTATACTCCTGCTTTGATTACGACTCGAAAATGTTCAAGCTATCATAACCTAATATCAATAGTTATGGAGATACGCGACATCAAAGTTTGCATTTTTTTTTTCAATATTTCTGACTTATTTTTTGTAAAACGTTGAACTATTATTACAGTAACTAATGTCAATTACGAAAAATTCATTCGTTTCAATACAAGTTCAATAAAATGATTAAAACCCTGAAAAAATTTTTTAGGTTTTTATTTTTTTATTTGACTTGCATTGAAGGGAATAAATTTTTCATACTCGATATAAGTTACTGTAATGATAGTCCAACATTTTACAAAAAATAAGTCAGAAATATTGAAAAAAAAATGCCAAAATTGATGTCACATATCTCCTTAACTATTGATATACATTTCTATATCAGTCATAATAGCTTGTACATTTTCGACTCATAATCAAAAGGCAGGAGTATAGTCCTGCGAGGTTATTAATGTTTTACAAATAACCCTGTATATACCATATAAAGTGCTATTACCATAGACAGTCAAAATATACAGACATGTATCAACGTATTTTGTTGGTACACAACTAGTTTCCACGGCTAGTTTCAGTACGTTTGACTTGTTTTAAAAAAAATACTACGTAAAATTATATCGCAAAAGATACATTTTGTTTACAGATGGTTTTAAGTATGAAAGACTAAATACTTTAACTGCAGTATAAATGTTTCTTAAATTGTATATTCTTAAAAAGCGCTTAGTTCATCTCTGTAATTTTTTTATATTCTGTGGCTAACGATTTAAGATTATGAAAAATTTGAGATTCAAAAGAAGTGTATATTATATGTGGGGTATAAAAGCAAAGGCAGCAATATCCAAAAAAAATTAACGCAGTCATCGAAGATAAATAATTTATAATGTATTGAACTCGAGATTTTATAGGAAACGAAGCCTTTAAATTTATAGGAAATATGACATAGGAATGTATAGATACATAAAATCAAGAATTCAGTGTATCTTAAATTAGTAATCCTCGTTGAATACATAGATTTTTTTTTATATTTTGGGTATTGCTGCCTTTGCTTTTATACCCCACATATAGTCTTTGGTAAATCAATTATTTTAAATAGCCGTCAACTTTATATTACGCAAGTAATCCCGTAAACAGTGAGTATTACATCTTAGGTGAGGCCAGGATAAATAAGCCTGTAATATATTCGATACATATATTAAAACATAAATATTATAATTTCAAGTTAAAATTTTAAAACATAGTTTTATGATATTTCGATGTTCTAAAATTGGAACATCACAATAAAATGTTTTTTTTTTCTTAAAAAATTAAATAACTTGATGTCTTTACAGTTTTCAATTCTGATTTCTTGAGAAATTAATTAAATAAGATTATTGTTTTAATACAAAATTAAGACTACGGTGGGAAATTCAATCCTTGGATTAGTACGAACAATACTGAAACTTTCGGGATTAATATTTTAGATTAATTTAGAGATACATAAATTCGATCAAGACTAAATGACGTAACACTCGACGCTTTGCTGTAACTTCAGGGATATTATTCATGCTAACATAACTGTCTCACACTAGAGACATCTATTTGTCAATCTTGTATTAGTATTTTTTTGTTCAAATGGTTCCATTCTTGAATATAAAAAAAAAGTACATAAATTATAACAGCGTAAAATTAACATTAATGAGCATTTTATTATCCCTTGTATTAAAAGGTATTTAGGTGAGGCATAAGTATTTATTTAATATTTTATTTATATCCTACAAATTATAAGCCAAAAATATAAAGTAATAATACGAAATCTAAAATCAAATATAAATAATATTGGCATGAGATTCTTAAACGATAAGACATGTACAGAATCGGGGATTTCCGAAACATTTTAGAATTTGTAAGAAAGATCTGGATCTAATCAACTTTGTGAATTAATTAAAGTATATACAATTTTAAGTGAATTAATTAAGGATAAATTAAAGAAGTCTCACGGAGACAGAGCTAGAGAAAAATTAATGTGAGTCTCATATTCGATGGCTTAGGGCTTACAACCTGTATGAGCTGGCTTAATTGATTACTTTACACAATATAAAACTGAAATAAAATATATGTACACTGATTCCTCTATATTTTATTTTTAAAAAAATGTAGAGGTATCATTACCAGTTAGGAAAGCTATGCATACAATGTTGTTAATGAGAAGAGAAAAAAAATAACAAATATCTCTAGCAGAGACCATAGAAATATATTAACGAGTTCTGATTTAGAACATATATATAAAACTTTCAAAAATATGATAATGTGTGGATGTTTTAAGATGGAATTGGTGAACGTTGCATTGTGTAGAGTGATCACTTGAACCAGCTTGTACAGGTTGTAAGCCTTGAGCCATCGTACTTTTAATAATAACAATAAATTAGCTTCGTTTCCGCGAGACTTCCTTAATTAACTAATCATCCCTCTGGAGACAAAATCCAGTAACTGTGTTCTTTGAACATACCTGGAAATAAAATGTTGTTTAAAAATGTTAAGCGTTTCCACGCGAATCCACGTCAATATTTAAAAAAAATATACACAATAATTAAAACATAACTAAAATAAAATTTTAATCATGTTTGAAATAAAGACAGCATTATTAAGCAAGTAATCTCAATTAATTTTAAATAGTAACTAAAACACATTTCTTAACCTAAAATTAGGAATTCTTAGTAAACATTCTTATCTGCAAAACGGTTTAAAATCTCGACCAAAAATAGGCATCACCTCTGAAAATTTCGTTTAACCCACACAAGTTTACTCTCCGAGAAATTCGGAAAAAATATCACTCCTCCCTGATAAGAAAATATACTTTGGGAGGAAATGTTTCGAGATAAATTTTACAAAATATCTTTGCAAGGGAATCCGCAGTCTGGATAGTCCTTAACTTCCCGCGCACGTAAAATTTTAACATGTACTATTCCAGATTAGTTCGCACGCGGGAGAGTGTACAATCAAAATGTTTATCGCGTAAAAATTTGAATTCAAGTCACTCATAGGTGTCGGCCATGCATGTTAACGACGGCATTTTTTTGTCCACATTTCCCGCAAACACTTATTTGTTGAAAGCATCATAGCGCCGAGAGCAATCTGTTGGATATTACCTTTTACGCTTTTCGTACGGCTGCTGTGAATCTTTATAGGTATGACTTTTTTTAATAAAAGCGCATAGTTTAATAATTCGGATGAATTTCATATAAACATAAAAATAATATTGCTTAATACTCTAGTCAAAAATAGATATCTCATTACAAGCGGCGACATCTATAACTCTAGTCAAAAATAGATATCTCATTACAAGCGGCGACATCTATAACTCTAGTCAAAAATAGATATCTCATTACAAGCGGCGACATCTATACATGGTGTCTCGTAGCTAGTAACAAAATCTTCCGGGAAGTACTCTTCATTATTTTTTTTATATAGAAAATAGTACAACACTTTATGTTTATGTTTGTGATGATTTATATAGCGCCATTTTTGCGTGAAAGACGCTTCAAGGGCGCTTTACATGCGACATCCCAAATAAGTAAGTTTTTAGGGTCTTCTTGAAAGATACCTGATTTTCCATGGATCGCAATACTGATTCCACAAAGCTGTGAAAGCACGTTCCGCAAATTTGGTGACTCCAGGTCTCGTCGGTACTACCAGCTTGCAGAGTGCCTCCGATTCAGCTGACCGCAGCGTAAGCCGCCTTCCAGTGATATTGTCCGGGATACAGAGGTCCATCAAATATTGTGGAGCATTTCTTGGAAGATTTTTGTACACCATCAGAGAGAGTTTGAAATTTATACGTTTCGGCAGGCGAAGCCAATGTAGCTGCTTTGGCATTGAGGATTTTGGGTGAAATGTCGATAGTTATGAAAATAAACGGCATCAAATTTTGCATTATTTTCAATTCTTCTGACTTTTTTTCTGTAAAACGTTAGACTATCACTACAGTAACTTATATGGAATATTAAAATTCATTAAATGTTCTTAGGGTGGAGTATGTGAACGTAACATAGTGCAATGTGATTATTTAAGCCAGATAATAATTCACTTCATAAGCCATGTGGCTACCCTTTAAAGATTTCCACACATATTTAACTGTAACTGGTTGCGGATATTTTATACGAACCGTACGTTTTTCCGAGAAACGATTCTCGACGTTTCGTTGAGTTCTTATTCAACGTCATTAGGAGGAGGACCTTCACCCGCGGAGGTAGAGGGCGGACTGATTACTGCTTGCGAGGGAGTAAATTTAACATCCTTAACTCTTTAACTTCCATACATGTTTCCCATATAAAGCTATGTCTATGAGAGATTTCTATTATTTATCTCCATAGATATTGAGAATGCTTCGAATACCATAGACCGATGTTGTCAGTAATACGGAGGTGCTTCAGAGAGCAGGTGCCAGTAGAAAGCTACTGTCGAATATTAAAGTGAAGAAGGTTTCTTATTTGGGTCACACGCTACAATATCGCCTCCTCCAACTCCAAGATAGAAAGAAGACTGGTAGTCGGTGGAAGATAAGTGTCCTGATTACACAACATCAGAGAGTGGACCGGAAACAGACACATTTTGGATTTGTTCCGGACAGCGCAGGACAGAGAGGTTTTAGCACAAGTGATTGCCAATGTCGGGGGAACTGACAAGGCACAAAAAGAAGAAGAAGAATATTGTTAAAATGTATATTAGTTTTATTTTTTGCAGGATTCATAATCAAAGGATTCATTATTCAAAACCATTCAGTTTTATTTCATTAAACGGTTGAACCTTTTTTGTTACTGATTTCATATACTTACATGTAATCACGGTACGACCGTGACCTTATTTTATTATTATTATTAATAAGTGACCAAATTATGTAGTGAAAGTCTTATAAATCTGAGTGCCGTACATAAAAATCTATTTGGACACACTAATCTATGAGAAGTGCGTTTTTTATGTGTAACATCTTTTCTCTCGCTTTCCTGCAATCTGTGGCAGTGATTTTGTGAAAAAGGACGGAAATGCGTAACAGGAAATAAGACGAACGCAATTTCATTTAACCAATGAGCGCGCGCGGAGCACGCGCGATAAAAAAAATCTGTTCTTAGGTAGGTATTCACGGTCACTCAGAATCTTCAAGTTTGTGTTTACTGGGGTATTATGCCGTGTTGTTACGATCTTTCGGGCCGACGTTTCGGATTCCATTGCAGGGTCCATCATCAGGGCTGATGTGAATGAAGAATGTTCTTAGGTTTTCACGGTCACTCAGAATCTTCAAGTTTGTGTTTACTGCACTTGAAGAAGAAAAAATCATCATTTATAAACAAATCAATGTCCAGCAAGTGCCATCACAGCGAAGACGCACACTACCAGCCGATGCTTCTGATTTTGAATATATTTTGCGAGGCTGGTGTCAAGCGTGTGGATGTTGTAACTTTTATTATATTTTCGCTTATATTTTCGAAACTATCCAGTAAATACTTTTTTTTTACATTGATGTAAACAATAACTACCCTTACTGATTTACGTTCTCAAATTTTATTTTATTTACGCGATTATTTTTAAATATTTATTCAAAGTTTTCATATAATATGAATGGCGGCACATTACCGTCATCTATGAAAATAAATAAAAACATATAATTGACATTGTAAACAAAATGCGTATACAGATATACGGTGCCAACCTAGTGCGGCAAAATTCAATAATAAATAAATGCATATACATTTTCTTTACCTGTAGTTACTAATTAATAAATATATAGGTATTAGCTTTTTTAAATTTTGGTGTTAATTTCTGTTGCTGCTCAATTGATATATTTAATTGTGAGATGTCAAATGTTACACATCATATGCGACTTCTGTAAAGGCTCGCTCGTATTTTTATCCGATTATTAGGTTGACTGTGCAAGACCTGATCCGCCATCTTGGTATAAAAATTTCAGTAATAAGGTATATGAAGTTATGATTTTTTTCTGTTCCTGAACAGTCATCATTTTGAAATATGATGATAGGTATACGAACATGCATAAGTCAACCGCCGAGATGTTTTGTATGAATCCGAGAAAAAATACATGTAAATATTAGGTCCTTACATATGAAATTGGCGTTTAGTATGGGAGGAACATAAAGCCGATTTTTTTTTATTATAATATATTTATTTAATCAAAGTATGTACCATTGCTATCTATGCACTTTTGCCATCTCATAGGTAGTTCATCGATCCCTTTACCAAAAAAACCATTCGGACGGGAATCAATAAAATCTTTGAAGGCGGTTTGGACTGCCCCATCGGAGTTGAATTTTTTCCTTTGCAAGAAGTTATCCAAATTTCGAAAAAAATGGTAATCTGTTGGGGCAAGGTCCGGAGAGTACGGTGGATGTCTTAGACATTCCAATTGAAGCTCCTCTAATTTGGTAGCCGTCTGTTGTGCAGTGTGTGGTCTAGCGTTATCATGAAGCAGCAGTGGCCTAGAGCGATTAACCAGCCTCGGTTGTTTAGCAGCTAGCTTTTCCATCATGGTTTGCAGTTGCTGACAATAGACATCTGCCGTAATCGTCTGGCCAGATTTAAGAAAGCTGTAGTGAACGACACCAGCACTAGTCCACCAAACGCTCACAAGTAACTTTTTTGGAGTCAATTTTCGCTTGGGGCATGGTTTGGCTGGTTCGGCAGGGTTCAGCCATTGCGATGAGCGCTTCCGATTATCGTACAGGATCCACTTTTCATCACAGGTAATGATTCGATTTAAAATCCCTTCATTATTGTGCCGGTTGAGTAATGCAACGCGGCAGTCAACGCGCGTTTGTTGATTTGCTTCACTCAATTCGTGAGGTATCCACCTTTCAAGATTTTTACCTTACCAATTTGCTTCACGGTGCCGCAAAAGAAAACACAGTGCGTTTTTGGTTCCAACGTTTTCGTTCTGGAAATTTCGACCTGCAGAACAAGCCCCGTGGACGGCCGGTGACCAAAGTTGATAATGAAGAATTGAAGGCTATTGTGGAAGCGGATCCATCGCAAACCACATCCGAGTTAGCTGCAGGCTGCGGTGTTAGTGATAAAACTGTTTTAATCCACTTGAAGCAAATTGGTAAGGTGAAAAAGCTTGAAAGGTGGGTACCTCACGAATTGAGTGAAGCAAATCAACAAACGCGCGTTGACTGCTGCGTTGCATTACTCAACCGGCACAATAATGAAGGGATTTTAAATCGAATCATTACCTGTGATGAAAAGTGGATCCTGTACGATAATCGGAAGCGCTCATCGCAATGGCTGAACCCTGCCGAACCAGCCAAACCATGCCCCAAGCGAAAATTGACTCCAAAAAGTTACTTGTGAGCGTTTGGTGGACTAGTGCTGGTGTCGTTCACTACAGCTTTCTTCAATCTGCCAGACGATTACGGCAGATGTCTATTGTCAGCAACTGCAAACCATGATGGAAAAGCTAGCTGCTAAACAACCGAGGCTGGTTAATCGCTCTAGGCCACTGCTGCTTCATGATAACGCTAGACCACACACTGCACAACAGACGGCTACCAAATTAGAGGAGCTTCAATTGGAATGTCTAAGACATCCACCGTACTCTCGGGACCTTGCCCCAACAGATTACCATTTTTTTCGAAATTTGGATAACTTCTTGCAAAGGAAAAAATTCAACTCCGATGGGGCAGTCCAAACCGCCTTCAAAGATTTTATTGATTCCCGTCCGAATGGTTTTTTTAGTAAAGGGATCGATGAACTACCTATGAGATGGCAAAAGTGCATAGATAGCAATGGTACATACTTTGATTAAATAAATATATTATAATAAAAAAAAATCGGCTTTATGTTCCTCCCATACTAAACGCCAATTTCATATGTAAGGACCTAATATATACATATATGACAATGCCCTCCACTTTTAAACACGAAAATTTAATTCTCTTTTAAAAGTGGGTAGTATAAATGTATATTAATTATATTATATTCAATACAGCCGCTCTTTAATTTGTACATTTACGAAATAAATTAATAATAATATAATATTCACCGCAGCGCGGAACAGCTTAGTCGAGTTACGTTATCAGTCCCTCGAGTTACGCAGCCATGAGATCTTACGTCTTTCTACGTTAATAGGTTTATAACTAGTACGGCAAGTACAGTTGCCGGCAAACTTCATGAAATTCTTTGGCTAAGTGGGGGAATGCGCAGAAGACGAAATTTGGGTCTCGTTGGTAGAAAGGTAGATGCGCAAACGTCCCCCCACTACGCCGCAGAATTTCAAGATGTTTGCCGGCTACTGTATCAAAACAAATAGTGAATACAATTCTCACCTTGACCTTTGACTGTTTGAGCTTATTTTGCCTGAAGAACAATAAAAAACGAATTCCCGCGATCCGACTACGGCAGTCGGCTGTGTTCGTTTCCTCGTGTAGAGGCGCTCCTCACGCGTCTCGTCACGTAAACCAAATTAATTGCCGCAATTACGCAAATGTCTCAGATTTTGCCAGGCATAAAATTTTATCGCCCCAATTTGCGAGATGTACCAACTCGTATAGTTCGCCCCGCCCCGCGCGGCAGGCGCAAACAACTTTGCGGGCTAATTGCTAATACAGGTATTTGAACATACGATAGGTCGCCCCGGCGGAATAATTGTTTAAGTTTTAAAGGCATTTTGTTAAACATCAAATAAGCGATTTGTCAACGCAAACGGTTTCCCGTTATGTGATAAGCTGCGAGATAAAATAAATAATTTGTAACGGGATCCAATTAAAAAGTTGCTGGCGTAAATTTCAAAAGTCGTTAGCGAGGGCTAATCTGCGAGAGATTATACGGCGAAATAATTGTGCAGATCCTTTTTTTTACCGGATAGAAATAAATTTTTGGAATTTTTTGTTTACTAATATTGTACGGAAGGGTGTTTATACCCGGCCGCTCGACTAACATTCATGTGCAGGACGGGTATTAATACATTTTAGGTAAACTTTTTTTTAAATGCAAAAAGTCATACAGGTTAATCATAGAACAATTGTTTTCTAAGATCTGCATTTTTTATTTTCTGAGATGCGTTTCGTCTAATGAGAGCATTATCAATCTCATTATACCCTCATAAGGCGAAACGCATCTCAAAAAATTAAAAAGGTAGAACTTAAAAACAATTCTTTTTATTTCCATATGTGTGATTATGGAGTTCTACAAACTTACCTCTGAAACAATAAATTTGCAAAAAAATGCAATAAAAATCAAACACTTCGTTAAATTATCATATTTCATCGTATAAGGCAAACATCACATTTCTATAATATAGATAAATATCCGTCTTATCGGTGCCCGTGCACAAGTCGCTCGGAATTGTATTTGTGCAAAAATGTACGGGATGTGTAAAAAAATTGTTTTTGCCGCCAATATATCTTTGAACCTATACTTAAGTTTAGTATTCTTAAAACAACTTGGAAAAGTTGCTAAAAAGGTATATGTTTAGGGAACCAAAAAACTCCAGTTGATGTGAGATGTTTTACGGGTTCTCATGTAGGAATTTTCAATTACAACTTTTGTTTTTCATAGTATAATATCTAGTGAAGACGCCCAATAATACTTATTAATATTTAATAAATAATATTTTCTTGAAAAATATTCAGCGGTTTTTGAGATATGGTGAAATAACGAAATTTTTTTTGTGATTTAGAAAATTAAAGTTTAGTCTCAAAGTTTATAAATTTCAACTCAAATTACGAATAAAAAATTGTCAAGTCAAGTCAAGAAAAGTCACAAAATTTAATTTATCATAAATGGTTAACATTCCTTTATTGCTTTATTGCAGTTCCGAATTCGTAGCCCAGTGGAAAATACCCGAACTAAATAAATAGACATGGATTTTGCTAGAAGAATCGGTACAGTTTGATAGACTTAATTTTTTTCTAATTTTCACCAATCAGGGCCGTTTTAAATTTATTTCTTACTTACTGTTCTTAATTTTTTATTATTATCATTTTTTGTCACTGTTTACATAAATATATATATATATATATATATATATATATATATATATATATTACGTTTTTTTACATTTGTTACATTTTTTAAAATGTGTTTAGTTTTTTCCGTTTACATTTTTAAAACGTGTTTTTGTCAATATTGTTTATTTTTAAAAAAAGTTTTATAATCTATAAAATGATTTTACTTTATATAATATTGTTAAAGTTCTCCAGTGTCTAGGGCATAGATAATAATAAATATACCTAGGTATTTTAAAGCATTCTTATTGATTCATATAATATGTTTTAGATACTTATCATAAAACTATGTTTTTTTATTGGAATTTTATAATAAAATGTATTATCATTAAAAACTGTATATAAATTACTTAGAAATGATAGTTTAAATGTTGTAGGTTATCTGTAGCGCCTAATTCTAAAAGCCCTGAAACGGATTTCCGATAATTTCAATTAATTCCTTATGCAGTATGCAGTTTTGTAGATTTTTTATCAGCTACATGCAGAATACATAGTTTCTTGCAAAAATCACTTTTACATCAGGATTTATCCAGAAATATCACAAAGAAGCTTTCCAAATATACGTTTTTCATCCACAAACAAAACATTAAATCGTTTTAGGGGGTTTTTGAATTAGGCGCGTCATTTGTTAAATACGTTTATTTACTACGTGTCTAGGTACTTGGTTATAAAAACATACATGCGCGTTATCCAAGTTGTCTGATTCCGCCCTTTGGCTGTGCCACGAAATCGTGAAACAGTGTTATGTTTCCGTGAAGGGCTCGGCACTTTTTCAATATAACGAAATTCAGTCAGTGTAAATTGATACCGCAAGCAGAGTGTGTGCAAAAAAGAAATAAACCCATCAGTAAAAAATTCTGCTTTACGTGTTCGAAATTCGAATTGGAGCACGAGGGTCGAAAAGTCGGCTCCCAAAAAGGCGTAAAAAGGGGTCGCCCGACGCATTTTTATTTTTATTTGTTTGATTGAAATGGGATTTGATCCGTACAGCTATTGGGAAAACTTGAAGTCGGAGGCCCAGGGAGGCTCTGCAGGGACGTAGCAGACATAACAAAACCTACCCCCAGCTATGTCATTGTGTTTACAGCAGTATTTTTTTTTTTGGGTTTCATTATCAGGCGTTTATTGATTACAAGCCATTTTTGCAGCTATCAACATTTTTTTGACGTTACATAATTAATTAGCATTATGAAAAAAATATAAAGGGTTTAACTTAGCTAATCCACAGTAATTTACAAATAGATTCTTGCCCAAAGTATTAGTCGAAAATATTGATGGAACAATATCTAATACATGTAAAGCTAATATGAATTATAATAGAGATAAACGAATTCAAATTTTACGTTTGTTTTCAATATTTCTGACTTATTCTCTTAAAATGTTAAACTATCATTAAAGTAACCCACATCGTATGTTATAATAAAATTTATTCGACTTTGTACAAGTCAAATATTATAGCCACATTGGCTATAATCTCGCGAAATCTTGTGATTCAAAATTCTGCAAGGTTTTAATAATTTTATTTTAATTTTTCTAAAAGACGATACAATTTTTTACGATAGTTTATCGTTTTACAGAAGATATTTCGGAAATATTGAAAAAAATGCTAATTTTGAAAATATATCACTTATCTCTATAACTGTTGAGATTAAAAAACCTTTGTTTGAAATTTTTTGACTCCTACAGGACTTCGTAGGACTCTACCTGTAAACTAATGTTGTTAAAGTAGATAACATCCTGTTATCTACTTTAACAACATTGGTCCATCTAACGTAATACATCCTAATTGTATTATTCATACATCTGAAGGAGAAATTGTTGATTTCTTTGATCAATACAGAAAGTTTATGAATCCTTTTTAAATTTAATTTTTCAATGATAATTTTAGTAGATATTTTAATTAACTAATGTGGTAAGCGTAAGAACGACATTAACAAAAAAAATATTTGTAAAAATATGTAAATTTGTAAAAATTAATTTTCTTAATAGCAAAATAACTTTGGGGTTGCGTTGTTATTATTAACAAAACAAAACACTTTGATTGAAACCACTATTTATTAATTTATCAATATATTTCGGAGCCAATGCTCCCTTCATCAGCATATACCTACTACTAATCAAAATTAGAATTTTAATACAATTCTTATTTCAAAACATTCTTATTTATCTAACTGTAGGTAATCAATCCTATTTGATTTGTTTTTTAAATTTTTAAGCACTTGCTAATATCAAGAGAATATTTACGAGTATATCAAGAGTTTGTTTCCAAAAGATAGTTGGAAATTTCAGAACAGTTGTTACAATTTAAACTTAAGTGATCCTAAATTGTTATATTTATTATTTATTTAATGATACTTCTTGTACCTACTCATATTTCCTGTTATGGATGCAGAATAAAATTTAAAAAAAAATTAATTAATGAAGGTGATATGCACATATATCACACAATATTTTCTGAAGAAGCTGGTACCAGAATACTCATTTTCATCTAGACACCTGAGTGGGGCCAAATATGTGAAGGCACCTGAGTTTATAATTTCCTTGATGCGACACGTACAATTTTGACGACTTTTCTCGATTGAGAACCTTTTTTATGTTTTTTTTTCTCATATCTAGAAACATAAAACCTTAACTCCTTGTTAAATTTGGGTTCTTCTACTGCGCTGTAAAAAGGTGATACAGTGTTTATGTCGTGTGTACATTGTACGGCTGAATTGGAGTAAAACGATTTATACGTTTACTTTTGTAGTATATCGGAGCAATCATAAAATTTGGCAAACGAAACGTTTTCAAAGCGAGGAAATGATATATTTTATTTTGCTTACGTATTACTTTTTAAATTAATTGCAACAATTTCGTGTATGTAGGTATTACAAACCAAAAATTATTTCGAAAACAAATTACGTACTTTTAAATTAATATTCATATTTTAAACGAAATGTATAAAAAACTAATTTACTAATTCCATGAAAATAATTATTAATTTAAATAAATATTTATTAATTTCAACAGGTCAGAGAGAAGTTTATTATTTTTTCGTAAAAAAATTAATTTAAACATTTAATATTTGAGCCATAAAATTCTCATGAAGTCTAGAGTTAAAACCTGGTTTCGTTTTCGTTTTTCATTTCATTTCAAAATTTCAACAGGTCAGAGATAAGTTTATTATTTATTCATAAGAAAAATTAATTTAAACATTTAATATTTGAGCCATAAAATTCTCATGCAGTCTAGAGTTTAAACCTGGTTCCAGAAGATCAGTAAGAAGACCAATTTTAAATAATTTTAAGGCCCGAATTCAATCAATACTAAGATTATTTAAAGGTCAAGTTACGTATTCTAGTGTAATGCTTATTACATACAAAGATATTGATAAATTAGATGAAAATATAAACAAGTTATTACAAAAAAAAAAAGATTTTCCATGCTACCTCCCTGAATGATCTCTAATTTTATATTTTTCATTTAAAATCAAGGACATGGTATACATGTAAAAATATCATTTATCTATCTTTATTATTTAGTTCCACACATAATTTTGTGTGGCCTAACACATGCATTCAATTGCATTCCATCTAGTCATTTAAAAGTTTTTACAATAAAATTTTTGCACTCATGTTTAAACCTCTTTATATTCACTGTGTTTTGAATTTCTTTTGGCAGGCCATCGAAGATTTTTAAATCTTTGTACATCATACAATTTTGTGAGGTGTTTTTCTTTTTCTGCGGAAGTCTTATGTTGTTGCCTCGTCTTGTACTGTAAGAATGAAAATCCCTATTCAGCTTTGTCCTGTTGTCAAAGTATTTGGGTAATAATCCGTGTCTAATTTTAAATATTTGCACCAATACATTATACTTTATTCTTTGATTTACTGTTTCTAGTGCTAGGCCATTCAACTTTTTTTTTTGTTCTTCTATTACACTTCAATACTATGTGCATCGCTCTGTTTTGTACTATTTAAAGTTTCTTTAGCATTCCTTTGTTGCTTATAAATAATATACGGAAGAATCATCCTATTGTATATAATTAAACTTATATTTTTTGTTTTATATCTTCTTATTCTTCCAAGTAAAGACACTTTTTGCGATTTTCTTCACAACATATTCAGTACTTTTTGTAAATGTTAGTTTTTAATCTATAATTACACCTAGGTATTTTATACTATCTATGTTTTCTAGTATCTCATTTTATAGATTCACATTATATTTGGTTGTTTTTTTTTGCTTCCGATTATCATACATTATGTTTTTATACTGTGGGAAAGTTGTCCCCAAATCAGTTATAAATATTCAACTCAGGAATAAATGTTCTGTGTTCTGCGGAAACAAAGGTCGATTCAACATATAATTTTAAGTAATATCACAATTAATTTTACAATCTGAGTTAATTAAATAAATCTAATGTTTTAAGTACAGTCGGCTTGAAAGGGTAGTGATTTTGGATACTCTTGAAAAAAAAGAACAAAATTGTAAGACACAGACAATATTGAAGACTTTCCAGGATACCTTTACTAATTTTATTTGTTTTTACTTCCCAAGGCTTTCGTATTCTTAGTTAAAAAGAAATAAAAAGAATTCTGTAAAGCAACGTTTACTTCCGATACATTATTGGCTTCATTTTATTTAGGTACAGATAATCTCATATAAAGAAGCCGACGTCTTTCAGATGCCAGATTATTTTGTTTCCTTGGGATTTATTTTCTTTGTTGACGTATTTTTTTATGTATCAGAAAAATGCACGAAAATGATAAATGGGTACATTTTGTTTTATCTCGAAAATTTGACATTATTTATTGTATTTTCGAAACAGGAGCTATTAAGAATAACATAACTTTATATACAAAAGTCAAAACAAAGTTGGATATAAATCTGATGTTAATATTTCATGTTTCAACGTAAAAACAACAAATCTATGGCACGTGTCTCATAGAGTCTCGTGTGTCTCAAACCTCCCATGTTAGTTTAAATTCAGATCAATTTCTGAAGGAGATCACAACTATCTCCATTACATTTATCCCTTTGATAGTTCAAGTTGGATAAAGTTAGGTTAGGTTGTTATTGAAATGAGATATGTCACCCATTATAAGGGTCGCAAGTATATCACCAAACTGTTGTTGTCACGTGTTACAAGGTGCAAGAATAAGTTGATATTTGACAAAACTGTAAATGTTGTTCGCTGATTCTGTGATGATATATAATGCATGTTGTGATTCTCGTGATGTGGTGAACATCAGAAGGTTTGGAATCAATGGTGTCCAATCTATAATGTCAAGTCACCATTCAGTCTTTAAGTATGTCATTAACTACATATTATCAAACATGTAAAGTGTATTGGGAGTTGATTTCAAAGATAAATGGCAGGAATAGTAAATTAAATTGAAACGAATACTCTTAAGAAACACTGAATTAATCGTCAAATTACAAATGTTTTAATTCATGTTTTAACAATAAGTGATGTTGATGGAGAGTAAATACCGTAAGCTGCTGACAGTTCAAAGGCCTGGAAGATTTTTCGTTTTTTTTTCTGCCCACGAAAAATAACCATATATTTTTATTTAATTATTTTGATTTTTATCAAAAAGACACATACAGAGATGTTGATTTTACATACCTTTAATGGAAGTAAAAAAAAATCAATATATTTAACGCACTAATAAACTAAAAAAAATCAATATATTTAACAAAGATAAAATCCTAGTGATTGGGTTATTTTGTCACAAAACACATCGCATTGTTCTGGTAAGGAGGCCAAAATAAATATTTTAACTTTCCACACCAAAATAGGGTTGCTATCTTTATTCTTCGGAAACAGATTTGTAGGATGATGGGGGCAGACCCACCGTTTTTCCAGGGCTGCTATAAAAACAAAAGTTCCATTATCGGTTCTGCTCATTCGCCGCCTGGTTGGCATTTTATTAATGCTAAAAGCAACCGTACAACCCAGTGTAAAAAATAAACGGGCCAAACGTCTGCCAACAAAATTTGCCCCCATTGTCCCATAGTTATAAACATAGATTACAAAAGTGGAATCTTTTTTAATGATTAGTAGATAAACTGAGAAAAAAAATAAAACACAATATATAATTCACGGGTGAGCAGCAAAACAGACCGAGGCAACTAAGCGGACCGGAAGAGAGTACTCCCTTAAGGGTTAAAAGCGGGACAAAACAAAGAGAAAACATATATATGACTCGGGCGCACGCACCACGACAGGCACATACAATCCAGGAGCAGCAAAAGCACAAATCCGTTAACGTCCAAATAGCTGATGGGAGTCCTGAGGATCTCCCACCTGGAAACCCACATCCTAAACCATTCCAGGTTCCTAGCGCAACTAAGCGGGTCGGAGTTCCGTATAGAGCCCCGATCTGCCTTGTAGGATAAGACCCTAGACCGTGTTTTTCGTTTCTCCATTAAGACACCGTTTCTTTTCACAATAAGCTGGTCAGTGCACATTTTCCAATGCCGATTAACAAATTTACCTACGTTCTCTAAATTTTTCATCTCAGATAGCAATTACACGAAAATATTCAATCTAAAAAAATCTTTTGATTTATTGCTTTTCATTTTTTAAACTTTTTAAATGTCATGCATACTGCATAAATCTCCATAAAATAATACATTTACATAAAAATTAAAAACTGTCGCATTCATTAAAAGTGCTAATAAAATAAAATGATTTTTGAGTACTCGGAGCATTGAAAAAACGTGTTTCTATTTTTTGTTTGCAAGTTTGCACGCCGCACGGAAATGCTAATAAGTAACGAGCGAGCGGACTGAAACGTTTTTACTCTTAATGCATGGATCATCCGATATTTCGGCGAAAATTTGAAATTAACATTTTGCATCAAAATTGTGATAATTATTTTCTGTTTAAAACTATGTCATTAACATGTTAATGGATTCTCTCTACACTTCTTTCATTTCGGTTGTTGTTTTTTTTTGTTGGTGGTTTAAGGTGATAGATGTCTCTAGCTCATTTCCTTTCAAATATATTATTATTATTATTATTATTATTATTATTATTATTATTATTATTATTATTATTATTATTATTATTGATAATGGGCAGGCAGCTTAAGCTGATAGGCCCATATCACTGTCTCTCATTTGAATATCCAGCCTATTCTTAAATTGGTTGACACTGGCTGCAGACACAACATCCTCGGGCAAACTGTTCCACATATTGACCACTCTATTGCTTAATGCATGCTTTCTTGGGTTACACGAGAACCGAGACTTGTTATGGAACGTTTTAATTTGGAACATATATATATATATTATACAACATTCAAAAAATTTAATAATATGTGGAGGGAATTGGTGAAAATTGTATGAGTGATCACATAGGCTACCTCTGCAATCTTTGGGCCATCGTAGGAAAGACTTTCACGCACAAGTCTCATATTAATAGCTTAATGTCTATGAGACTTAATGTCTATAATTTATCTTAATTAACGAGTTTTTTTATCAGAATATAAAATTTAATAATTTCAGCACATTTCTTTGCTAAACATAAGCACTCGCTTCTAAAAAAGATATAATATATACTTTTAGGTAGTAATATATAATCGACAAAAAAATCTCTTTTGAGTTATAATAATGATATAATTGATATACATATAATCGATCACTGCCAACAAGCCACAAAAAGTGTCTTGGTTGGGTCTTGAAAATGTCATATAATATATAATTGTCATATAATATATAATGTCATATAAAATAATTTTATTTGCATGTTTCTCCTTTGTTTTTGTTATTTTTATACGTAATAATAAAAAAAATTAAAAAAATTAAAAACACTTGTTATTTCGAGGGCACGATAAGATGCAACTATTTTAATATTATTATATAGAAAATTAAATTATAAATTTTCCATATAGCCCTTTGTTTAATTTAATGTTCACAAAAGATGGGGCAACACCCACTTTAGACCCCGCCCCCTCTCACTCTCTTTCGGTAGATCCCTGATGGTTCATTAGGCTAATCAGTGCATGTTTGTCCCTGACAAGACTAACACGCATGTGATCAATTATTGGTGGAAGTGTAACAATACTATGGTTAAGGTGTGTAGTGTTGTGAATGTAGTGGTGTAGTGTTAGTCCTGACGAAGAGACGGGTACGTCTCGAAACCGGTAGACCTAAAATCTGGTAGTGGTTTTTACAAAGTTAACTAACAATCTGCAACTATTTTAATAATCCCATAAGGCAACAATTACCCGTATATGATGGTTGTAAAAATAATCCTCTTGACCCGGAAGAAATATATTGGACCATAAACAAACAGCGTCATTAGTACGGTATCGACACTGAGAAAGAAAATACTTTGAGAGGAAGGAAATTAATCCCGGCCACCGCGTAAAAAACACAATCGTGCCGATTGTTAGCCGGCCTGCGGTAAAAACTACCCCAAATTAACGCCTGAAGGGGCGAATGGGGCGCCGCCACCGCACCCTTGGCGGGCGTGGGTGGGGGGGCGGGCAGCTCGCCCTCGTTAGATTAATTTATAATACATTTTAAGGATGTTTCTTCCTGGAATTCATTTTATTTTTCCGATACTGCGAGCAATTCGATGGAAATTATGAATATCTAATTACCAAACAAATTAAGAAAATCTTTTAAATTGCTTAAAGTAACATCGTTATTTTTTTTCTTTTATCATAGACTTTCAATAAATTTTCAGACGACTTATTTTGTGTGTATTTTTAATTAATTCATCTAATTTGTTTTGAATTTCGCAGAATTACATTCTATATTTACATTTTTGCTATTAATTACTGAATAAATAAATATAAAATGTTCGATAAAAATATAAAAAAAATGTTTCAAATAAAATGTTGATATTTTTTTTTAAATAGAGATTCGAACACGGAATGCGTTTAGCACCAATATTCTTGATATTTTCAAAAAAAGCTAAGCCCTTGTGCCATAAAAATAGGACTACCTTTCTGGTATCCTGGAGTGGGGCCCGAACCACCAACTACCAGATCACTATATATTCTGCCCCAATAGACAGTTCAGATCTGAGGAAGAAAATTATAAATATTTTTTAATAATTCCTTTAATAACAGATTTATTTACAAATCTTATCACAATTAACTATTCGAAGAATATTTTTTCTTCTTCTGTATGAAGGCTTGAACTTTGTGGTGACATACTTTGTGGTGACATACTTTGTGGTGACATAACTTTGTGGTACACAATAATCCTGAAGCAGAGAACATTTTTCTCGAAACATGTAGATTTTTTAATCTAATAAAGTGGTGAAAACAAAGTAATTTGTGTCTTATTTTAATTTTCTAAATATTCAGATACGTGTTATACAGAAAATGGATAAGCTTATATAAAAGGACCGATGTAAGTGTCACAGACAAAGTGTTAAATTTCGATAATGTAACTTTCACCAATTCCAGCCACGAATGATAACCACGTCTATCAAGATGTATATGTGTTATCTTTGGATAATACTCTGCATAACTTTGAATAATACCTACTATTCAATTTGGATACTTAATAATACTTCAAAACTAACATATTAACAACTTCCAATTAAATTATAGATATGACATCGATAATATATTTTGATAAATAGGGTTTAATGCACTCAAAATATTTTGAATATCCAAATTATTATTTTTTTTTTAAATTTCGTTATGTAATTATACAGTTGAAAATAAACTCCTGTTGAGTTAAAATATTAATTTAAGATAAATAACAGATTCATTGCGTTGTCTCGGTAAAAGATATTTACCAGCTTGGATAATATTTGCCATTTCACAAATTTAAATCATTTAGACGAATTTGTCTGCATGCTTTAAATTTGAGAATTTCAAGAATGACAATAATTAAGACGTCAATGTCTTAATATCACCGAAAAATTTTGCTATCATAATAATACAGTTACTTTGTCGATGAGATTTATTTCAATTTAATTTTTTTTTTTCATAATCTCATATCTGTCAACCTTGTAGAATATCTAAAATGCAACATTAAATTACATAAAAAATTGACAGTTTTTAGTATTGCTTGCAACATTTAATCACCTGTCATTACGC